>ML978332.1:0-45928 GCA_010015745.1 Setomelanomma holmii
GTTGGTGTTGGTGTTGGTGTTGGTGTTGGTGTTGGTGTTGGTGTTGGTGTTGGTGTTGGTGTTGGTGTTGGTGTTGGTGTTGGTGTTGGTGTTGGGGTTGGTGGTGTGTTGAGACGATGGGCTGGTGGTATCCGCGAGGAGTTTGCGCACAGCAGCTGCGAGTTTCAGGATTTGCGAGCGGCGGATGTGCAAAGAAAAGTCTGTGTCGTCTTCGAGGATGAGGGCGGTGGAGTGGGATGTGTTGAGGAACCTGTTGATGGGTCAATGAATGGTTCTCAATATCGTAGCTATTCAGCGCGAGGTATTTGTTATTTATCCAGGTTCTCCTGGTTGACTCACCATTTCAGTGCAATGAGATGTCCTAGATATGCCAATGCACTTCCCTTACTAATGGTACTGTGCTCCTTTGCTTGAAAGTTTCGTACATCTTCTTCGGTCCATGCGGGCTGTTCTGGTATGACGATGTCAATGTCTGTGAGATTGGCAGCCCATAGTAGACTTGCTCGACGTGGTGAACTGAAATGTGAGACTGCAAGGATGGTGCCATATCCGAGGGTCGAATTGGCAGGCACGATAGCACCATTGGGTTCTTGAGGAAGGAGCGATGTGTCAGTGAGAAGATACGAGAGAATGAGAATGGCAAGAATCGAGAGAACAGTGAGTTGTGCTATGCGCTTTCGTAGCATCGCTAGAGTTGAGCAGGTTCCCCGGCTGATGAATTTGACAATACAGAAGTGCGACGACAAACAGGGTTACTTGTCGAATTCTGTTGAGCAAGAGGCTTACGCACTTCACCTACCATGAGTTTTATTGTAAGCTTCGTAGCTGTTGTTTATGGTGAGTTCTTTCACGTTCTAGAGGGCTCGGTGCCTTTCGACAGTCCGAGGGCTATGAAATATGCTGCAAAGAAGTTGTTCTCTTAGTCGAAGGAATGTCGTGAAGCTTGACTTCTTAGTTGAAGGATGTGTCCAGCGTTTGTTCGTCTGTTTGTCTGTTGTTGATTGAGTGGATATCTGAGCACTGTTCGTGCAGTATTGTCAAGGAGCCTAAGGACCTCTCAAGTCGTTCTCACCATATGAGGTATGGCTACAAGCTGCATGTTTACCGGACATGCAGTAGCGGTGCAGGTAGTCAGGAAATTTTGGTGTTGTGGTTGGTGCGTCCGATCTTCCGAGCTGCAGGTCATTAGGGCTGACGGGCATCCCTGGTCCAGATCCAGCGCGGCTGAGACACGCCGCTAAGGCACAAAAAGTAAATTGGAGGCTTGCCCCGGTGAAAACGTAGGCGAAGTTTACTCGTCTAGTGCCAAATTTGTATGATGTTGCTGTGGAACTGAGCTGGCGTCTAAGATTAGCACATGGAACAGTCGGCTATTTCATCAATTTAGGACGAAACCAACCATCCCCTGACGCCGTGCTGCTACGTAAGAGGATGTACGCGGTGCCCACGCGCTTGGTGCTTGGGGTACGAGTACTTCATTACACGAATGCGAAGCCGTTACAACCGCGATCGTGCGCGTCCACGTGCCTCTCCTGATCTTCTCGCTTTTGGCCCCCTCACTTCGAGGCCAGTCGTCCCTTACTCGGGTCCAAGCAGGAAGCATCGCACTGTCGAAACCCATGACCCACAAACACATTCCTTCGCGAACACGCAGGGCGTTGTAACACAACATAGACGCACAGCATGGCCACCGACCTTGTCCCCGCGACCGCTACGGCGCCAAAAATGTCTCGCTACCGGAGTGTGAGAAAAGCACAGGAAGAGCAGACGCACAAAGCCCAGCAACAAGCTCCGCCAGTGCCGCCTATGCCAGCAGTCGCCGAAATGGAACCCCAGAAAGACGCCCAGATCAGCAGAAGCATGAGCCGCTACCATCGTCGCCCGACCGTCTCTCATGCGACCACCCCAGCCCTCCCCGCTCCCCGCTCCCACACTCTCCAGTCGCAACAGACGCCTCAAGTTTCATTACCACCACCCAGTTCGACCGCCCGCAATCGCGCCATCAGCTCCCCACAGCATGCATCGCACTCCGCGAATACCGCACAGCACCGCCCAAGGACCGCGAAGCAGACCTCCGCGGCAGGCTCTAGCCAGTCGCATTCACCGAGAGCTGATGACAGTGTGAGACAACTGCTCGTAAAGGAGCGCGAGAGACAGCGCCTCTTGAAGGAAAAGTACGAGGCTGAGGCCCGCGCGAAGAGGGAGGAGAAGCAGGCCGAACTCGACAGGCTCGAAAGGCTGCGCAGAGACGAAGAAGAGGCTGCGGCATTGACAGCCCAGCAGGAGGCAGAAGAGGCCGAGGCATTGCGGCGGCAGAAAGAAGAGCAGAAGGCCGAGCAGGAGCGTGGAAAGCGGCTGCGCAAGGCCGAGGCTCAGAAGGTACTCCAACAGAGAGAAGAGGAGGCACGAAGAGCCAGGCAGGAGGAGCGAGAGCGCAAGGCCAAGCAGGAGGAGAGAGAACGAACAGCAAGACAGCTTGAAGAAAGGTCTCGCAAGCCTCCGTCGTCTTCTCCGCCAATCTCACCACCTCGGCAAGATGCGAACTTTGGGCTGTTCAAACGGAGAAAAGACGATGGCCTCACACATGATGTTCAGGCAGAAACCTCAAGAGCGCCGCGACTGAGTCTGCATCTCGGCGATCGAGAGCCTGAGACCATACGTCCTGGAGGTGGCGGTGCAGTCCTGGGAATTGATGCTCCTACTTCAGCCGTCAACGCTGGTGATAGGGTACGTTCTTTTACTCCTTGTCGGCGGTTGATGCTAACAGATCTGCCAGCGTGTGACTGTGGTGTGCGGAAAGAAGCGCATTCTTCTGCCGGTGACACCCACGACAACACCCCTCGACCTGATTAAAACCGCCGCAACAGTTCTGACAGAGCCAATCGACGTAAGAACTGCAGTGATGCAGGAGCTCTTCGTCAAGGTCAGCATCGTGCGACCGCTGCGCAACTATGAGTACGTGCGAGACGTGATGAACTCGTGGGACACGGACGATCAGAACGATCTCACTATCATCGACTCGGAACTTGATGGCATTGATCAGGACGATTTACTGTCCTACAAAGTACCAGAGACACGGCCAGAGGGCATGTCATGCTTCATCCAGTACTCCTCCCGACCTGGCAAGTGGTCAAAACGCTTCCTCATTCTTCGCCCGGATGGCCAATTGGTCATGGCCAAGAATGACAAAGCAAAAGAGAAAGACCAGGAAAACATACTGACCATGACTGATTACGACATCTACACCGTTACCCAGCAGAAACTTGCCAGGGTGAAGCCACCCAAGAAGATATGCTTTGCTGTAAAGAGTCTGCAGAAGTCGAACATCTTTGCGGACGAATCGCAGTACGTACATTTTTTTTGCACCAACGACCGAGGCACTGCAACCATGTTCTACAAAGCTTTGCAGCGTTGGAGAAGCTGGTATCTCAAGTACCAAAAGGGTGAAGGTCTGAAGAAGAAAGCGCCGGCCCAGCGTAAGCTGTCTGGAGGCGAGTCCGGGCCATCGCACACACGAGGAGAGTCTGTAGGGTCGCACTATCAACTTGGTGCATTCTCATCGCTACTTGACCTCGATGACTTCAATAAGAAGCTAGACGCCATTGAAGTACATAGGCCAGGAGAATTTCCTGAGGATAAGCCACTTGCTGGACTCGACTCACGAGCCATGCACGCGCGGAAGAAGTCATTACGGGTGAAGCAACCGCCTCCCTCCGCGTTCACCAGGAGTGCACCAGCGCTGGACAGTGCGTCGCAGAACAATGTGCGTCAGAACTCATTGCAAAAGAGCTTCGACCAGGACGAAGAGGAGACTTTCGCTTCAGGTGGCCTCCTTGGTCGAGGCTACAACAGTCGCCAGAAAGCGGTCCAGGAGCGCGAGCAGAAACAAAATGGGCCCTTCACAGAAGGACCTTCCCTCGTCAGCGGCATAGATCGACTTGTGGCCGCGCAGAATGAATCAGGCTTGAATCGCAAATCGTCTGTTCGAAGCACACATCACAAGCGCAACTCGAGCGACCTTCAGCGTAGTCTATCGAAACGGGTTCCAGGCATGCCAGAGCCTCTGGTAGACCTTAGGCCTACCTATCGTCCGCCTCCTCAGCACGCGAACAAGGGCAAGGCATTCATCCCTGGGCCTGCTGCAGGTCCGCTGGTCGAAAGCGCGACATCTGTGGACGAGGCGATCAAGGTACCACCCTCGACAGACTGGCGAGCGCGTCCAATGCAGGGACGTGCGCACGGCACGTATGGCACTGGCAGCCATGAGCGCACACGCTCGCTGAAGGGTCGTGGTGAGCCTCTCGCAGCCTACACTATCAACAATCACGACGGTGCGCCCGAGAATGACCGAGAAGCATTCACAGGAGGCGGGCTGCTTTCGCAGGCAGGCTTTTCGCAAGGCCATGTACCCAAAGGCCGCGGCGTTATGGATGGATCGAAGGCGAAAGGACCAATGTTGAACCTTCGAGAAGACGACCAGATTGCCCAAGGCAGCCTGCTCGCAGCGCTACCTGACTCGAACGGGCCCATTATTGATCGATCTGGAAAGTGATCTTAGGAGGATGGGAATTAGGGCTCACATCAGAGATTTGGCAAAAGCGGACGGCCTACATTATTAACGTTTATGATACCCCAACCGACGGAAGGATGGCTTCGGTAATTTCCTTGCATATTTTGTCTCTTGACTCCAGGAAGGTCACTACCCATGGGTCAATATCCCAACCTATCCCTTTTCGTTTGTTCGACATTGTTTTGCATAGCATTTCTGGTGTAAAGTTACTTAATATTGGGAGGCCCCAAGGACGATATCACGGCCGTTGAGCTCTCTAGCGCGAATTATGAAGCCGAGATCGCATCGCAAATGTCTGGAGCATGGGTTCAGTGATTGACCGACCATTCTCCCGAGACCGCCATGTGGCTACCAGGCGTCTTCACGTGCTCCAGCGCCTCCGCTTTAGGGTCCACACATTTCCTGCGGAGAGCATGGCGGGTTGTCAAATCTAACGGCAACCCCGCAAAACTTCGGCGGTATGACGGAGAGCTGCAGCAAACATGCAGCTTCACGGCATTGGCTGCAACAGTTGAGTCTTGACGCTCAAAACGACTGCCACAGCAATTGTCGTCTCGACGACGAGCTCTGACAGAAAAGAAGATGAATGCCATCCTTGCGGAAGTGGACGGTGCTCCGGGCTCATTTCCACAAGCGGACTGTTGAGCTGTTGACCGTACCCATGTCCGTCCGAGGCCCTCAGAATTTGTCGCGAGCCGCGGGGAAACATCTTCATTCTTGGCGCATGTTCACGTCGCTGGAGGTGTGGGTTCACGCTGTTGCGACGACGGAGCGCGTGGACAGCATGGCCCAATAGTGAGGAAGCTCTAGAGATAAATGGGGTGAAAGAAGGTCACGCTACGTCATGCTGGAAGCGATGTCGAAGCTCTGACCCCATTAGAAGGCAGTTTCATCGTTCCTTCCCAACCTCCCCACACTTAGCAGCTCGTGCGCGAAACGCATACACTTCTTTTTGTGTGCAGCTCTTTAGTGTTGTCTGCTTCACAACAAGGGTCTGCTTGAGCAACTCCGTCCCTACATTCTCTTCTCTTCCAGTGTTCAATTAATTGCACCGCAAATCCCCGTATTCTACTCAACAGTACAGTAGAGCAGCAGACGCTAGCTTGCAACCCGCAGTAGCTCAACCAAGCCCGAGCTCATAGCTCCGCTACCCTTCACTCAGCTCATCCCTCCGGCAAATTCTTGTTCTGTCTCTGCCATTGCGCGCCTCAATCACACACGGAAGCACTTCCTCCGCAGCACACACAATGGCTGAGACAACGACGCGAGACGTCAGCAATCACGTCCTCTTTGAGGTTGCGACCGAGGTTGCTAATAGAGGTATGCACCATCGCAATTGAGCTTGCAGCAGCACTATCTGACAATGCACAGTCGGCGGTATCTATTCAGTCCTCAAATCGAAGGCGCAGGTGACAACGGCCGAATATGGCGCCGCATACACTCTCTTGGGTCCGTGGAACAGGGCATCGGTACGATCATACGAGACAGTAATTGGGTGGCATCACTGATCGATTTTTCAGGCTTCAGTCGAGGTCGAGCCGATAGAACCAAAGGACCCGGCTCTGCAAGCCACCATCAAGTCGATGCAAGACCGCGGCATTCAGACTCTATACGGACGATGGCTGATCGACGGCGCCCCGCGTGTCCTCCTCTTCGATACTGGCACGGGCTACCGATGGCTCGACGAGTGGAAAGGCGACTTGTGGTCAGTTGCTGGCATTCCATCGCCGCCTGGCGACTCCGAGACCAACGAGGCTATCGTCTTTGGATACCTCGTTGCATGGTTCCTTGGCGAGGTCAGTGCCGCCATCCGGAATTGCGAGTGTTCGCGCTAACAAGCGATAGTATGTCTTCCATGAGAAGAAGCGAGCCGTCATTGTTCAATTCCACGAGTGGCTAGCTGGTGTTGCAGTGCCGCTATGCAAGAAGCGCCGCATCGACGTGACCACCATTTTCACCACCCACGCTACACTCCTCGGCCGCTACCTCTGTGCTGGCTCTGTGGACTTCTACAACAATCTCCAATACTTCGACGTGGACGCTGAAGCAGGAAAGCGAGGCATCTACCACCGGTACTGCATTGAGCGGGCCGCTACGCACGCCGCCGATGTCTTTACTACCGTCTCGCACATCACCGCTTACGAGAGCGAGCATCTCCTGAAGCGAAAGCCGGATGGCGTTTTGCCAAATGGTTTGAACGTGAAGAAGTTCTCTGCTACTCACGAGTTCCAGAATCTGCATCAACAAGCCAAGGTCAAGATCAACGACTTCGTACGAGGACATTTCTATGGACACAACGACTTCGACCCCGAGAAGACGCTGTACTTTTTCACCGCCGGTCGCTACGAATACAGGAACAAGGGTGTTGATATGTTCATCGAGTCTTTGGCGCGATTGAACCACAAGATGAAGAGCGAGAACTCGGACATTACGGTCGTCGCTTTCATCATTCTGCCCGCACAGACGCAGTCACTTTCAGTCGAATCTTTGAAGGGACAAGCTGTAATCAAGTCGCTGCACGACACCGTCAATAACATTGCGGAGAATGTGGCCAAGAAACTGTTCGAGCGCTCTCTCACATGGAGCGAAGGTCAAGAATTGCCAGAAGACAAGGATCTGATCTCTCCAGCAGACAAGATCATGCTCCGCCGACGCTTATTTGCGATGAAGCGACACAACCTGCCGCCTATTGTGACCCACAATATGGTCAACGACGCCGAGGACCCAGTATTGGCGCAACTCCGCCGCTGCCAGCTTTTCAACCACCCATCCGATCGTGTCAAGGTCGTGTTCCATCCCGAATTCCTGAACTCGGCCAACCCTGTGCTTCCCCTCGACTACGATGACTTCGTTCGCGGAACACATTTGGGTGTCTTCTCATCCTACTACGAGCCCTGGGGTTACACTCCAGCGGAGTGTACAGTCATGGGTGTGCCCAGCATCACCACGAACTTGTCTGGATTCGGTTGCTATATGGAGGAGTTGATTGAAAATGCCGCAGACTACGGTATCTATATTGTAGACCGAAGAACGAAGGGCGTCGATGACTCGGTCAACCAACTGGTGGACTACATGTTCGACTTCACGAAGAAGAGCAAGCGACAGCGCATCAACCAGCGGAACCGAACGGAGCGATTGAGCGATTTACTTGACTGGAAGCGCATGGGTCTCGAGTACGTCAAGGCGCGACAATTGGCACTTCGACGGGCCTACCCCGGCTCGTACGAGGATGATGAGGAACCCGACTTCTTTGGCTCGCAAGAAGTCAAGATCTCGCGGCCATTGTCTGAGCCTGGATCTCCACGCGACCGATCTGGCATGATGACACCTGGAGACTTTGCCTCGCTGCAAGAAGGCCGTGAGGGTCTGAGCACCGAGGACTACATTGCGTGGAAGCTCCCGTAAGTCTTGCAATCTGAAGCTTCATAAACTTTGCTAACAACAGTACAGTGAAGAAGAAGAGCCCGATGACTTTACATTTCCCCTCACGCTGAAGACGAAGAGTAAGCCTAATTCAGGCGCCAACACCCCAACGATACTTAACGGTACCGATGGCGCTAATTAGACTTTGTTTTTGCAAGGTGACGGCGAGCAAGACGATGTGATTGCGAAGTTGCATTCATCACTTTTTCCTCTTTCCTACCTGTTCGATCGATCTTTGTGCGCAAACATCTGCATTGGGGTGTCATCGCAGCGGTGTATTTTAGTAGCTGTGAATATTATGTTTTGCTGGTTCTCGACATGCTATAGACTTGATATGTGATGGGAGCATGTAGTGGTAGCTTGATTGTGATGTCCGAATGCGGAATGCTTCCATCTCATCCATGTTCAGACTCGGGCATGTCACGATCTACACGTGTATGCTCGTACGAGTAGACGACTACTGCAAGCCACATCTGCATCGTAAAGTCGCGAGACTGCTTACAGACATGCATGCATATCGCGCATTACCCATACGCGCGATCATGGTCGGGCATGCCAAACCAAGCATCGGGTTTTGTATGGCCGAGGCGCAGTACACGATAAGGGAAATTGACGGATTTGGCACGCCCGTTTCCTTGCAGGACCGTGCAGCGTGTTTCAGGGCAGAAATGCTTGTTTCCCAGGATTGTGGCTCAGCGGACCAGGGGCCGAGGATTTGGGAGCGAATCCTCGGTCTCGCCGCCTGCAACGCTAGTTTGGCGTCATCGAAATGTCGACATGCCGGTGCGCGCACCCTTTCACCGTCACTCCACAGCTGGTCCACCCACTCTCCTTTCCGTTCGCTACTCGATTACCAGTGACCCAACCACCACCACCATGCCAACGCAACTCGCCCCCTTGAATGCACACGCGCTACCGGGTCGGTCCGTTAATTAGAAACTTGGCTGCTCTGGACTTGATTATCCGCATCAGTCAAGCATAACTCAGCTCCGCAACACCCACGCCCCCAAAATACCGTCCACCTTCCTTCACATCCTCGGGCGATCGTGTCCGCGACTTTATACCTCTTGAGATCGGGAGTTTTGCAGCGCATCGAGAGCCAAGATGGTGTTTGGGCCGTGGATATCGACGCTGGCCTGGTGTCGCGGGCACTTTCCATCGGTCAACGCGTCGTGGAGGCCCAGCGCCAATTTCATCACCCTCCATTGTATGTGACGAGGAGGCAAGGATTATGGCACCGGCTTAACAGCGACAGACACGTACATTATTTTCCATACGTTACTCGGATCGGTTATTATATACTCGAACAGCAAACTTGCGTACATAGACGCCCTATTCTTTGCCAGTGGCTCTGCGACACAGAGTGGGCTGAATACGCAAGTCGAACGTTAATTGGGGGAGGCAACGGCTGACAGATGCGCAGAATCGACGTGAACTTGCTCCCAACTCATGCAATTGTATGTTCCCTATGATTAGATGGTCGCGCGCTGGCTAACACAGTCAGGTCTGGATCGGGCTATCGACTTGCCTTTGCACGCCCATCTTCATCAACAGCGCCGTCGTGTTCATCCGCCTCTATTGGTTCGAGAAACGCTTCCAGAATGTCGTCGTCGAGGCCCGCAGCGCCCGCCACACTCGCACCATCTCGCGGAGAAAGAGTGAAATGAAGCATGAGCATGACCGAGATTTGGGAGACGAAGAGTATGGTGTTGGAGACCGCCAGATACACGTCATGAGAGCTGCCAATGGACACGCTAATGGAGGCGTTATTGAGGATGAGCATGCCTTCAGCGACAACACTGGAGACAACGGCATACGCCAGGAGAAATCCTCGTCGGACGATGACGTCGATCCTCTTCACCGACCGATGACCCCGGTACACCAAGTCACATCGAATATTATGTGGGCAGATGATGTGAGCACGCCGAAAGAGCTGCAAAGGCTGCGGAATTCCGTTGAGTCCCCGACCGACCGATTGCCAGAGAAGAATCGGGAGCAAAGTATTGCATTTGTGGAAAGACAACGAGATCAGAAAAAGAAGGCGCCTTTGCGAATTCCAGGGCCGCGAGACTACGAACTTGGATTGAAGCCTGAAGAAGTCAAGGAAGAGGACGAGAATGCGCCCCGCAGGATGAGTAAGGTGTCACAAGAGTCGCATCCTGGGCGGAACCGATCGAACTCTGTTCCACCCGAACAGCTGAACGCAGACGACCATCCATTCAAGCATCACATCACTATCGATGTTCCCAATCGCCAACGGCCTACCACAGGTGCTTCGGTGTATAACAGAGCCAGAACGAACGACGATGGTAACAATGCTACTACAGCGGGTGGCTTGCGATCTAGGTCCCGATCACGCACTTTGGGCAGCTTTCTTACCGGGACCAAGGAGGAGGACGCCGATCCGATGCCATACCTCAGCTGGACACCAACTCTTGGCCGCAATTCCAACTTTGTGGACTTGACTGAAGAGCAAAGAGAAGAGTTAGGCGGCATCGAGTACCGTGCGCTGAAGATGCTCGCCATGATACTTGTTCTCTACTTCTTTGGCTTCCACTTCCTGGGCATCGTTGTCTTGACCCCCTGGATAAATCAAACTGCCACGTACCGAGCTGTTGTCGAGGCTGTCAATGTCAGTCCTACTGCTTGGGGCTTTTTCACCCCAGCCTCCATGTTCAATGACCTCGGCTTCACGCTCACCCCGGATTCGATGGTCTCTTTCCAGCGCGCCGTTCTACCCCTTGTTCTGGGCACTTTTCTTATCGTCATTGGCAATACGGGCTTTCCGTGTATGCTCCGCTTCGTCATCTGGCTGTCGTCCAAATGCGTACCCCGAAGCAGCGCAAAATGGGAAGAACTCAAATTCCTCCTCGACCATCCGCGACGCTGCTTCACACTCCTCTTCCCAAGTAAAGCAAACTGGTGGCTCTTCTGGGTCCTCGTTCTCCTCAACGGCATCGATCTCATCTTCTTCATCATCCTCGATCTCAACGACAACACGGTAACTTCTCTCGCCGGCGGCTACCGCTTCCTGGATGGCCTGTTCCAAGCCGCATCTACGCGCACGGCTGGCTTTGCTGTCGTCAACATTGCCGACTTACATCCAGCTGTGCAAGTTAGTTACCTCATCATGATGTACATTTCCATTTTTCCGATCGCCATGTCTATGCGCCAGACCAACGTGTACGAAGAGAAGTCACTGGGTGTCTGGGCCGGTCACGACGACACAGACGACGAGCCAAACTCGTACCTCTCGCACCACTTGCGGCGCCAATTATCTTTCGATCTTTGGTTTGTCTTCCTAGGCTTCTTCCTCATCGCCATCATCGAGGGCGCGCGGCTCGAAAACACAAACGAATACGCCTTCTCGCTGTTCTCCGTACTTTTCGAGATTGTGAGCGCCTACGGAACAGTCGGACTGAGTCTGGGCTTTCCGGATACGAACGCCTCTTTCTCAGCACAATTCCGCACCCTGAGCAAACTCATCATCATTGCGATGCAAATCCGCGGTAGACATCGTGGCCTCCCCTACGCACTCGATCGCGCCATCTTGCTCCCGTCCGAGTCGCTGCACCAGAAGGAGAATGAGGATGCGACGAGGCGTGCGAGGAGGGGGAGTCAGGCACTTGCCATGGACGGCGGAGTTGGTATGCCTCTGGCTGCTGAGGGCACAGATGGCCTTACTAGAAGAGACACGGGTCTGAGTCGCAGGAGTAGTATGATGAGTAATGAGAGGACCTCAAGTGAGCGGTTTAAGCCGAAGCAGTTGAGGAGGATTCTTAGTGGGGCTTTTAGTGCGGGCCCGAGTTCGAGGGAGAAGAGGACTTAGTGAGGGCGGGCGGGGGCAAGTCAGTGCTGGTATCGACCGGGCGATTTGGGTTGTGTTGTTTTGGGTTATGTTGTAGGCTGAAAGATAGGAGGATGGGTTTTATTGCTTTGGGATATGAGATTGGGTATAGATAGCGTGAGCGTTTGGCGTTCCTGGTCTGGTTCCGGGGTTTACATATCCTTCGATGGTAATCATGTACATTCTAACACAGCTGAACACCAGCCGTGTCTTGTTGGCTTTGCGGAATAGTATCTGCAATACATCTTCAACATGAACTTGCAATCCAGACTAAAAGACATTTCAAGCCTGCATCTTCATTCCTCAATCACAGCAGCCATGCACATAATGTAGCAAAGCACAAAAGAGATTGGACATCTGAAGCCGTTGATGCACGTCTGGAGGCTTGATCCCACCCTGCGTAACCCGAGTCTTGACGCTGTAGAGGCACATATCTCTGGTCATGTGTGTTGAGGTAGTGTATGTGCTTGACTTGCCTCTGAAGTCTCCGACCAGTCTAACCACTCCTGGAAGCTCTGCGACTCTTCGTACGCCCTCATTTGTTCTTTTCTCTTTTCGCTACGTGCACTGCGCCGCCCTCTCAACTTGGAGGACAACCTCGCGTACACCCGTATCGCGAATTGGAACACAACAATCACTGGAACGGCCGAAGCAATGACAACAGTCGCCACCAGGAAAGTTTTGGTCAACCCTTTACTGAACTCAGCCAAGAGCTTTGATCTGAACGGCACATATGGTGCGTCCTTCCAGGCATTGGCGCCGCGCTCCATTATTGACCGAATGTCCGGCACGGACTCTTTCGTGGCCATGTTTCGAAACGTGCTCAGGAAGATGGCATGAGATGCGGATATGCCGATGCACACAGCCTGTTCCTTCGAACGTCCAAAGCGCCATGAGAGGGAAGATGAGGCCATCCCACTCCCGATGCCAATTGGAACTTGGAAAAGAACGCACTTCCACAACTCGCTCGAAGGAGAAAGTGATGTCAGAAGACCCCCGCCAACAGCTAGAATTGGAATAGATAGCGTTACGATGAGAAGATCGCGATAATCCCTCTGTGGGTCCCAAAATAGTCGCACGGCAACATCGCAACTGACTGCCGAAAGTGTGGTGGCAAGGAAGATGACTCCTGACCGCGTTATACTGAAGTTCGTTACAGATTGGAACCACAGAGCTAGTAAGATTGGTCAGCAACGGTACATGCATCTAGATTCGGCTGGTAGTCTTACGCAAGTATAACAGAATGGTAGAAATTCCATTATTGACGAGGAGGCTCATCAGGCTTGGATCTCCGATCCAAGGCAAGGTCGAATACTTTCTCCCATGTAAGCAGGTTCGGACGACATGAACGATTATCATGACCAGACACAGCGTGGCGCCGCGACCATCGGGGTCAAAATAGCGGCTCTAGATACCCACCCGGACAACGGAAGATAAGAGAGACCAATGACGAAAGAGGCTATGCAGAGATTGGCCATGAGGCCGTTCCAAGACGTGGTGATTGTTGGCTCAGTGTCCGGAACAATGTCCCATGAAGTGGAGAAGATGCTGTTCCGTTCGAAAAGCAAGCCTACGCAAGCCACGCACACGAAGGCAACGATGACGATGAGGTACAGGCAGAAACACCATTTCGAGGCTTCAGTAATTGCTCCCGCGATACTAGGAAAAGGTCAGTCACCGCTAATCCATACTTTCTATTGGACTTACCAAGGGCCAACCAGTACATCAATCCACTCGGGTGCCGTAAGCAATATCTTGATACCTGTGAGTCGTTTACTGGTGGGAAGACTATATTTAGTCTCATAATGTGAGAAAGTGTCATGACGGTGAAGGGTCGAATACTTTAAAACTTTATGAAACTCAAGGGTGGACTTGAGCAGTGAGATACCGGCCAGGATAACGCTTGATCCAATACCAGCGACCGCTTGGCCACCGGCAAACATCCATGAATTGACCGCCAGGCCACTGACTAGCAAGCCAGCTTGGAAAATGCATAATGCTACCAGCAAGATAGGCCCAGGTTCTCGTCTACAGTAACAAGATACGTAGAATGGTCGCACAGTATCTGCTGACAATCTGTAAAAGGTTACATATATACCAACATGTGTCAAGCCGCCCAAGGAATCAGTGATGCTGGAAAGAATGAACGGAGACATAGCGGTATACTGTTGATACTGAATTAGCCAATGATTCGTCTAAAGGGTATTATATTCACTGACCAAGTGAATGTAGGCACATGCCAGCGTGATGATCGCGAAGCCCAGCTTGTGCCTCATCGAAGTTATCTCGAGGTATTCAGGACTATTCATGTCTTCTTCCGAATTCTCAGGGTCAAGTAGTGGCGCGTCCTGGTCAGTCGACTTTTCTTTGGGGTCCAACGTCGATGTTGATGTGCTTTGCGCCGCGGTAGTCTGCCAAGTTGGCACAGAATTTAAGATGTCGCTCCTCTCCTGGGAGTTTGTGCTTGGTAAGGTTTTTTGGGCCAATGTTATACAAGGAATATGCTCTCCGTTGGACAGTAAAGCACGTATGTCGGAAAGAACTGACGTAATGGAAAGCATGTGGGCATAGGGCTCGTCATCGTACACCGTTATGATCACTCCAATCAAGCATGAGCCTTGAACGACCCAAGCTCCAGATGATCCTCGCTCTGCCAAACTATTAGCAGATATGTCGAAACACCGTAAGGCGGCAGAAACTCACTTAGAATGCTCTCTATTTGGATGTTCTTTGTGCTGAACACCGTTGTCCTGTCCAAGAATACATGGTCGCCGTCGAGCAGGTAACCTTGACGTACATCTGCAGCAGAGCAAACAATGGAGACGACACTGGCACAATCGATTGTGGCGAGGGGTTTTGTTGATGTGATGGTCTCCACGTTGTCTAGTCCAGGCAGAGAGAGACGACATGAGTTAGGTAGCTTGCCTAGCACCTCTGAGATTTCGATCAACGCGAAGTCACTAGCGTCTGAGACGGCGTATGCATTATTTGACTGTAAAGGCCGACTCTCGCCTGCGTAGCTGTATGGTCCGAGGGCTGAACTCACCCAATCCCGAGGATGAAAGTCCGAGAAACTAGTGCCGAAAGTGTTCGTGAACGATTCTGAACGTGTGCCATCAGATTGGTCCTGGGCGGCCAACCACGAGGAGGTTCTGGACGGGGAATCTGGGTCGATACTCCCGTTGTCCGACTCGCAATCTGACGAGGTATCCGAGAAAGCCTGTGCGGAACGACAGACCATACCATGAGCAGTAGTGAGACCGTAAACCTTGTCATCCACTCAAATAAGACCTCCCAGGGTGGGAAGACACTCTCCTCCTTGGCACGTGTTTCTTATAGGCAGACCACAGGCTGTATCGAACGAAGCCAGGCCCACTTCGAGACAGATGCAACCACATTCGATTGAACATCTTCGAGAGCATCCTCCATTATCTGTCAGAGTACTCGCGAGTCTTGGAGGCCTTCGATGAACAAGTACCCGCTTTTTGCTGAACGACTGCAGATACCCGAGATCCTCGACGGCTTCGGCTATGGCCTTTTGGCACCGCTTACTACCACAGCGAATAACCACGGTTGGCCTTAACTCGACCTGATCCGAGGCTCCACATAACTTGCCAATCATACAGAAGTCTGGCTCAACGATGGTCTTCTCACGTGACAGAGAATGTGGCAGGGACTGCAAAATAGGACAAAGGTCTTGGATGAGTCGACCCCGTATATCTGTCTGCCATTCCGATGCCAAAGCCTCAGGTACTGGCTGTTCTCGATGCTTTCCCATGAATATCTTCTGCTCTCTGGACCAGAGATAAATATCAGGAGACTTGCTGCTGATGAATATTCCCTCAGTATCGATACTTGTTCTCGAACTTGCGAAGGACGAGGGAGAAAAGATCGAAGATGTGGTGTTCAGGGAGCTGCTGTCCGTGCTTCCATGCGTGGAGGGCGAATGTAAGGTCGGTGGATGTGAGAGAATGGGCGCATGGTGGAGAAGCGGGGACACAGGCTGAGAAGGCTTCGAGAACTTGTATATAGCAGAAGTCGTGGCAAGTTGTAGTCGCTGGACCCAAGATCCACCTGCTCCTGTGATGTGCCCGAGGTCTTGCGCCGGCTCACTGTCACCACTAGACTTTAGGGTGATGTTTGATGGTGAAGAAACAATAGATGCTTGCGTCAGTTCTTCCGGAATTACGGAAAGGCCACGATCCACCGTACTATCGAATGATAACGAGATGGGCGGTCGATGTTCTTGAGATAGTGGTGTGTACTCGGCCTTCGTACAGGCGACTTCTCTGTTCTGTTGAAGCCTTGGAACGACGTCATTCGTTGGGGCAACGAGGTCTGGCCGTAACAATTGCTGAACAGAAGTCTTGCTCGACATACGCTGTGCGGTGCCGTCTTTCTTGTCGATCCATGACCTAGTACTCGCACTGCTGTTTGTCCGGACGGCGCATGCCATGGCTGTTCATTGCATGTCGAGTGTATGTGACTGCAACAGGCTTCCAGGCGTTGTGGAACACTCTTGAGAGAATCTGAAGCGAGGAAAGTTGGGTTCAAACACTGCCACAATTCGATTGGCGCGTGTGCATGTGGCTGCATGAGCTGAAATTCGTAGCCTATCACGATTGTCGTTGACGAGGCTGAGCTTCAGAGGACTAATCAGGGCAATATTGCCACGCGTACGGTGCCGTGCCTTGTAGTGTAGAGACTCGAAGCCGGTTTGTCTCAGTCCTAATATGAGACTGTGGTGTTTGTCTTGAGTAACGATGCTTTCTGCGTCGGTAAAGGCACTTACTTCGCTCAGCTTGGGCGGTGAACCAAGGTGTGCAAGATCTTGCAACGGAAATATGATCTGCGAGGAGCTTTCGATCGGTGATATGGCTCATCAGTGCTTCATGAGTGTAGCCAGGCTGGGGCTGTGACATCGAAATGAAGCAGGCTGAGAGCAATAGACCATGGACACCACATCGCATATCGTGCGGTTCATGTCGCTCAGCCAGGCCATAAGTCAATTCGGCCCCAGCGAATGCGAACTGCAGCGACCCGAAAACCTCCCCCCCCTAACGACATGATGCTGGCCTCAGAATGTTTCTTCGACTCTCGATTTGTGCGCAAGTTGAGGGCTTTGCAAAGCCAAGAGATCATTGCAATCCTTGATAAATTCTAGCCTAGATCTAAGCACAAACTTTATAGCCTCGACGCCTCAACCCACAGTGGATATTTGGACTTCTTAGCATGCGAACTCGAGCGTGTTCAACACCATGGGGTCTTATTTGCTGCACAAGATTTTGCCGGCACCTTCGCCATCATTCAGACGATTCGAGACGGTCGCGATAAGCCGCTCAGTGACATTCTTCATCAATTGTCGCTGCATTTTCTGAACTTCGATCCTCCAACGATCAGGCGGTCTTTGGAGCTGTCTCTTCGGCTTTGGCTGACTATCTCAATACCATCCTCTGATATCCATGTGGGACCTGTGTTCGCTGGTGAGCGTTCGATTGAATGGGACGCGAATATCTCGCTAGATACTTTGCTGCGACCGTATTTTATTAGCTACGAACGTCTAGACACACCCACATCTCACATCAAAATCGACCCAGCCTTCACAGTTGCCTATCTTGTGAACACTTGCGGCTTGAGACTGCGCTGGACGGACAACATTGCCGAGCATCTCAAATTGGACCTGGGGCGAGTTTCACTGACTGTGTATCGACACAAGATCTGTTTGATATACCATTTGAACGACCAGCAAAGCTTCCCGATTTCCGGAGACCTACTAGAGGAAATGCTGGACACTGTGAACCTGCTGTTTCCTTTCGGAGATGCTGCAACGAAGCAGTTGCTGTCGAAGGAGGGCCAAAGATCAATGTACTCGCTGGGAAGTTGCAACAGGAGTCGGAAAATTGAGCTAAACCGGTACCGATATTTCCGAGAAGAGTTGGAGCATCTCATAGATTTCTTTCAAGGCAGCCCTAGAACGTGGAAGCAACTCGCATTCGATCGGCGGAACAAGCTCGAATGGTCCGCCTTTTGGGTTGGCGTGATGGGTACAATACTGGCGTTGGTCAGTCTCATCAGTCTCCCTTGCACCATCATCCAGACAATCTACTCAATCAAGGCGTACAATCTCGCGGTTGCTCAGGAAAGAAATGGACTGGGTGCAGGGTGAGGGCAGGACAGGCAGGCCACGACAAGTCGTCGCGAATCAGCATCGAGGCGAAGAAGATGCACGGGAGCGCTGCGGCTATACTGAAAAGTGACGAAGGGTGATGGAGAATGGTCGTGGTTCGAAGATGACTACACTAGGTAGACGCCAAATTGGCTTGTGGGACTGCGTACTCAGAAGGCACGACCATCGCAGCGGACGAAGAATTCATCATTTTAGTGAAACAGGGGTGTGACAGAAGATAACGCTGCATTGTTTGCGCTACACAATCTTAATGTGTTCTACGGTGGCTTGACGCAAGTGCAGAAATGATACATAATTCGACCAGCCCAGCCACTTACATTCTTTAGTAGCAAAATAACCTCCTTTTTGGTATCATATCTCGTTATTCATAATCATAGCTCATAAAACATAAGTTCGCATCTCATGCCACGCTGACCGGCGCCTTGCCCTTACCAATATTCTGAGATGAAAGCAACATTTCTCTAAGGCGGTTTTCTGCCCTCGCGAGTTCCTGCTGATGACTCGAATCAAGATCGGGCGGCCGAGGCCACGGTAGCCACGACGCTATTGAGGACAAGGTGCCAGACCGCATCCGCGCAGCTGGTAGACTGGCTGTGGATACACCGCGACGATGCGCAAAGATCCGTTGAGGCGTCGCTGTCTGCGGACGAGCTCCTGACGCGCCTCCCGCTTCTTCCATTATCTCGTCTAGTTCTGACGGCGTCTCCAGCGAGAGGTGTTTTGACGCAGTCGGAGACGTGACCAGTGTAATTGCGGGGTGGTTTGATGACGAAGATGAGGTTGGCACGGCCCATGCGGGTCCTTGAGGTTTTCTCTGGTTCTCAGAATCATGGTCACGGAAGGTATCGCCGTCCATGGCTTTCCTCTTTCCACTACCGCCGCTGATGACACTCTTGAGGCTGCCGTACGCTGACTGACTCCTCTTCTTGCTGCTGACCACCTTGCCATCCTGTGCCAACCGTTCGCTCGAGCTGCTCGCCTCCGGCACGGCCATGAGCGTGTTCTCTGCTGCCCATCCTTGATTCACACGTGACAGACGACCTCTTCCGACCAAGGCGCCTGTACTCGCAGCCCAGCCAGGACCTGCGCCAGTGATCTCGCCTTGCGGTGGGAGGTGTGAATCATACTCATCGGCCAAGCTCATCCGACTTCGTGCACATATCTCGGCAATAGCGTCGATGGCATCACGGATCTCAGGGTCGACCGCGCGAAGTATGGCAGAGAAGGAGAAGTCTTCGGCGGACGGCAATTGCTCGCTCCTGCCTACCAGACCAGCTGACAGCGCTGAGGCGTTCGCATGACCGTTCATGGCGAACGATCGAGGAGTATTGAAGCCCGAGCCCGGCCGTGACGTGTGGCGCGAGCCTGAGTATGTACGAACGACGACAGGCTGACTCGTGACTGTCGTTCGGCTAGAGGTCGACTTTGCAGATTTGCTTTTGGCCGGGGACGAATGGAACGCGGGGGCATTGAGGGCGCGCAGGGCAGCAGACTGTGTTGGTGGAAGAGTGTTCGTCAATGTCGTCGTCGCACTGGGCACTGAGCCTGTGCTTGCGGCAAGGTCAGACGGTCCTCCCTGTGTATCAAAATAAGGCTCGTGGGTTGCGATGGTCGGCACCGCGCTACTGGACGAATTGGTCTCACCGTCCAGGGCAGTTGAAGTGCTGGTGCCCCAGAGCGTCGAAAAGACACCTAGTGCTACCGATTGCCTAGTGGTAGTGGCCGGCGTCACTGTCGGTGGGAGGGCACCTGAATCCGCGACAGCAGATGCATGGTGGTTCGAGGGTGGGGCAGCAGAGAGCGGGAGCGTCGCAGCTTGAGGCAGATCGCTGGGCAAATTTGAATTCGCGGCCGAGTCAGGCATTGTGGGTTCTCCTTTGCTGGAGCTGCAGGTCAATGCATGGCCGTATGCGACGCAGTCTGAGTTGTGGACGTGGGCTGCAGTGATCGAGAAGGATGCGTTGGCGGACACGAACACGGACCACCACCGACAGGGGCGCTACCATTGGACGGCCTAACACAGACAGTGGGCAGAAGCCTGACATGTCTACCAGAGTCGTACACTATCTAAGAGCGGGGTGCGCAACACCAATGATGTTTGCACTTTAGGACCAAGGTCCTCTGGAGCCCCTGGAGTCATCGCAGGTGCCATTGGACGTCTCGATGATCGACACGCAGCATGTCGAGCTGTCAGAAAAGCATTCCATCGTCTGAGCTCGAGGAGCCCATTGCCACGCCCAAGCTCTGCCCACATGCCTTGCCTAGCTTAATGCTCAACCATGACACCAGTCCACCGGGCATTTCGTCTAGTATCTGCATCTCTGCCTTGATGTTGAGCATGAGCATCGTCTGAAGCTCTCGCCGCCAACTTTGCTCTGGACCGTCCTCGGCACAGAGATCCCACTCCAGCATCCGACAGGTCTTGACCCGATCGCGCGCCGTGAGCCTCATGAGACCTTGGAGGTCAAGCATCGTACTTGTGTCTGTGTCACGCTCGCCTGCCGGAGTTCGGCTGACGTGGTGACTTTTTACACCAAGCCAGCGGATGTTTGGCAAGCTCAAACCGGGTGTTTCCTTCATTGTGACATCCTCGTGAGCTAGACGGTACGAGCCGTATTTGTACGTCGACAAAATTGCGATACCGTCGGGATCCCAGTCAACGAGAGCGTGGATTGGCAGATGTGGCGCTTGATCTGTGATCTGCCGCAGGAACGCTCTCGATGCTATGTCGGGGTAGCCTTTTGCCTGCACGATCAATGAGCAACATCAAGCAAGCAGATGGCAGACATACCGTGAGAATGATACCGTGTACGCCCAGAGAATTCCACTCTGCAGAGCTGAGCAGAGAGCGAAACGTTGCCTGACACATGAGTAAGTTCAGATCAAGCAGCGAACTGTGATTCGTACCTCTTTCTCGACGACCAAAACCCAACGAATCGAAGTCAAGTCGAATTCATCTTCTTCGCCAATTTTTGGGATGAGTGATCCCTGCGCCATTGTCAGTCGATACTTCTTCTGTGTGGTTCGTGGTGTTGGACCTCGCGATCTTTCATGCCATCGGTTTGATATCCGTCCTGGCGAATTATCGTAAACCCTCCAGCTACGAGACCCTTAGCGGCCGCCGTCTGCACAATCAGCATAGGTTCTACAAACTGCGCCACGACGAACGCTTACCACATTCAATTGGGACCGTGATATGCCGAGCGTACAAGCAAGGTCATCGACAAATCGATCGACGACAGACTGCTTGAGGAACAAGTCTGGATGGCGGTAGTAGAGATCCCTGACATTCGTTAGCTCGCACGTATCCTGCAAACCTTGCTTGACCATACCGCTTGGTCATGATAGTGTTGTCTACAAGGCCAGCATGGACGAGTTCCAAGATACGCAGCAACACAGCTGAGAGTGTGTTAGCGGATATCTCCCCTCTTATAGTGGAACTCAACTGAAGTTCCATGCTTCTTGTGCGGTAGCTCCAGGAAAATTGATGTCGCGTTGCTTGGGAGGAGGAGCAGAACCAGCTTCACGATCTGCGCTCGTGCGCTTTCTGGATAGGCCTGCTCGAGACTTGAGGGTTATAGTGAGTGCCTCGCTTTCCTCAAGTAGACCATCAACTATTTTCTCAAGGATGCCTTCGATGCGTGCTATGACCCAATGCCTGTCTTGTGTTACGCGTTTAGCGCCATTAGCAAGCTGATCTTTGTCGTATCCTCGTGCACCGGTGCTGTCGTCGTCAATGCGCTCGTCGAGTTCATTGTCAGTGACCACTGGGGTCAGTAGTAGATCTTCTTGCGAATCCCAAAGAATTGGGTCGTCATCATCTGGGGCATCGAACAAATCTTCCTCAGATTCGTCGCTTGTTGCACATTCGGCAAGATCTGGAGGACTGGTGAAGCCAAACAGCATGTCTTCCTGATCATGAAGGTCCACTTTCCCGATTACATTCAGCTTGTCGGCCTCCATGTTGCGAGTTGAGGATGCCAAATTCGCGGTTTCGCCCGAGATGTCGATACCGTCATGTGATAGGTTTGTGCAAGTAACAGTCTTGGTGTATTGATCATGGTGCAGAGTATGGGATTGCATCAATTTTAGGCTTATCGAGCACGAGATAGAAGGCACGATGAGCAGGTGAGGCAGTAGCATCCCTCCCACCAAGGAAGGCACGAAAAGTGGCTGCCGCAAGAACGCGCCTGATCAGCGATTTCGCAATATGGGTGAATAGCTCTCCTGTCCAGCAGGTAGATTGAAGTTAGAGGTCCGTCACTTGGCTGAGGACGGTGATGCGCGCGCCATTCCTGGCTAGGCAACTATGCTATAATTACATAAGCGCGACCAGCGGAGACTCGCGCAATCGCGCCTTCCACGCGAGAACGCGCTCGCGCCTGCTTCCAGTCGCGTCACCCGTACCTCTGCAACTTCGAGCAATCAGCTTCCATTGCACCACAACCGCGAGCCCGCCCACCTCAACCGCAGGAAAAGCTCAACGGGTCTTCAATTTACGCGTTCGATCATTGTCGCAAAAATGGCAGATCCGTCAACCCTCCCGCCCGCCTCCCAGAAACGTCCCCTTGAGGACGATGTCGAACCTTCCGTGTCAACACCCACTAAAGCAATCCGCTCCGAAGCCTCCAGCCCACTGTCAGTTCTCTCTGTGCGAACGCCGTCACCAATCAAGCAGAATGCCGCGCCCGAAACAATTGCACCAAGCAGCAGCATTGTTAGTTCTTTGCAACTGGCGCCGAATTCGAGCAGCAAACCACCAGCGAAACGACGGAAATTGACACCGCAGGAAAAGGAGGATCAGCGGCTGGAGAAGGAAGCGAAAGCCAATGCTCTTGCGGAAAAGAAGGCTCAAAAGGAGGCCGAGGACAAGCTCAAAGCAGAGCAAAAGGCTCAAAAAGAGGAAGAGAGGCGATTGAAGGACGAAGAGAAGCAGAAGAAGATTGAAGAGCGAGAAGAAAAGCGACGACAGAAGGAGGAAGAACAGCGGCAGAAGGAGGAGGAGAAAGCAAAGAAAGAACGGGCAAGTCTACTCCAACTTCTCAAAAGTGTCCTTCTAATACACTCCTAGTCGCAGATGCGCCTCGGTGCGTTCTTTGCGAAACCGAAGTCAACGGGTGTTAGTCCTGGGAAAGTCTCGGTAGAGTCATCCCAGAACCCACACGCCCCAGCAGCATCGTTATTAGCACCTCCTACTGTAGCTGCCACCAACTCTGCCCCGCCTTCACCACAGAAGAACATTGTCAAGAATGCCCACTCGGACTACGAGAGATACTTCTTTCCATTCAACCTCCTTCCCCACACGATCCTGGCACCCACAAACGTATTCATGGATAATGCTGCGAAGATGCAAGCCGCTCAGTCTCGTTTGGACAACTTGATATCACGCGAAGATATCAATATGGAGTCCATCAGCATACAAAGCTTAACAGCTTTGCTGCCCTCAGCCGGTGGCAGGGGTGCCAAGTCTCCCACAGTCGGCGATGTGATCGAGTGCGTTAACGGCTCGTCCGATCAGCCCATCGATCTGACAGTTGACGACATTTCTAAAACTAGAAGACCATTGGACATGTTGAGACAGATGTCCATGAAGTACATCCATTTCGGCGAGGATGTGCGTCCACCTTACTATGGTACATATACGCAATCGTACACAGATTCTCAAGCCAGTCGACTCGCTCGTAATCCAGTTTCCCGCTTGCGCCAGGACACCAACTACGATTACGATTCCGAGGCTGAGTGGGACGAGCCTGAAGAGGGTGAGGACCTTGACTCAGAGGGCGATGACGACGAGAACGAGGACATCGAGGACGATATGGAGGGCTTCCTAGACGACGAAGAAGATCCTCAATTAAAGCGGCGATTGATCAGCGGTGACCTACAGCCAATCAGTACCGGCTTGTGTTGGCAAGATGACTATGGCATCTCCAGACTCAACGACAGTTCAGGGGCCATATGTACTGACTTCAGGGACTTTTCCATGGGGTTCTTGCTCCGTAAGTCACTCCACACGCCTGCTACCAGCGACTGGCTGAACTAACATCCAGCAGATCCGCAGCCACATTCTATCGATCCTTTCTCTACTGCATACTGGGCACCGGATCCGGCGCTGACAGCCTCGACGGCTTCCACCACAGCCCGAGAGGCGTTCAGCAATGGCACCATGAATCCACCTCGAGCACCACTAGCACAACGAACCATGAACGGTCTCCTTAACACACTTAACACCCCGCAACAACCGTCATCTGGCACCGCTTCCAAGCCAGTGAAGGCAAAACGTATGATCCCATCCGAGCATCTGCCGGCTTTCAAAGCGGAGATCGAAGGCAAGGATCTCACCAAGATTGGCATGGTTGAAGCGCTCAAGAAGATGTTTCCCAAGATACCCAAAGACGCCATTACAAACACTTTGAGCGTTGTTGCTGCGAGAGTCGGTCCGACGGAAAAGGAGAAGCGTTGGGTGCTGATCAACTCTTGAGGGAAATATTGTCGTTTTACGTCAAATTGCATCCTAAAGTGTTGTCACGAATGTCTCAGCGCACGATTCGCCTGTCCCAAGCGTGCTGTCCGCCTCGGTCACACAGGCTTTTCCATGTTCATATGTTGCGCATCATGTCACCGGCATATACTCAGCCACTCGCAGTTTTTTGGTAAGGGAGTTTTTTGACACTGGCGTCACGGGATGAGCACTGCAAGCATTTCTGCATTCATCATATGTGGATATGATTACCAATCTAGCGTTTAGCATGGGGAGTTTATCAGGGAAAGCTGTTGCAAATTGTCCCAGGGAAAGGACTTCGGGACGGACATATTCAACCGCTGTTAGTCGCACAACAATGAACTTGTGTTCGTACGAATCTTACGTCTGTGCACCTTGATGTCGTTGCGGTACAGGACATATTAAAGTCTTTTTCGACGCGATGATGTAGCACCAACAATCGAAACACCCTGACCGGATCATCATGATACCGTAGCATGCTCGCCAACACGTATTGTGAAGCTTAGCCTACTCGAAAAATGAGAGATTGAGTACCAAATTGGGTAAATCTTTCAGGGGTGGTTCAAGATGCTCCAGGAACAGCTTACTTGATACCCGAAGCCTGTACTGCGCTTTGTTCTTAGGCTCTACTGACATTGAGAATTGTACCTTTGATCTATCGATAGAGCCTGTGCCAATTCCATCATACGTATTGGCGAAACCCACGCGTTGAAGTATGTCCCAGCTCTCCAGAACAGATCAACCACAGTCTCGGAATAGCTGACGTGGAAAGCATCAACGAGAGCGAGAAGCCCATATATACGATCGCGAGGCTTTGCACAACGAGCTGCGGCGCGTCGGCGAAAAAAGCTCCAGAAAGGGTATTGTCCAGCGATCGGACTTTCGCGCGTTGTATGCCCGTGCGGTGTATGTTCACCAGGGACGTCTTCAAGACTAAGGCGATGAAGGGACCAACTGAGCCACAGATAGTCCAGCATGCGAGCCGAGTCTCCTCCATACTTCGAATGCTGAACACCAAGTTTGAACAGAGTCCAAGCTGCATGTCCGCTTGCGGTGTGGGATGCTGGGGAGATCTAGGTTGATATGTATTGATGTATTGAGCCGCGAGATCAATGTCCCTAACATCACCAAGCCAAACTACAATTTCCTTTGCAACTGCGTATATTTGATGCATGAGGCTGACGTCGCTTGCCTTCTCAAGGAATATCTTCCTGATCGATGCAGATAGCATCGGACCCACAGAGGTTCCATTGGATATCGCTGGACGGCGTGCACCAGAAAAGCGCAGAGATTTTTGCGCACGTGAAAGCTACATCCATTGAGCAAGACGTCATGGTCGTGTAACGGCTCTCCCCTACGTGTACGACAAACAACGATATTCGGATGATTGATCGGTATGCCAGAGTTGCAATTGTATCTGACCTTCAGTCCGCTCGGGCAATACCCTCAAGAGTCGAATGTAGTTCATCTGAAGTTCGACGTAGCGCCTCATAGCGATATGGCAATCTAGCATCTGAGTCAGATTTGCCAGATGGGAGATGGTCCATGGTGTACGCGTAATGCACGTTGTACACTAGCACGAACAAGGCTCGACTGAGCAGTCTGGAAACAAGACGGGAGACCGTTGCGTCCGGATATTCGGACGCCTGCTTGATAGCTAGGCGGTTAAGCAATCAAGATGCCATGTCGTGGATGGAAATTCTGGGCGAGCAAGAGGATGTCGAGGTTAAGAATAGCTCTTAGCGTCCGAGGCCCCCACATTTCGGCAGAGTCCGTGCACGCGGAGCGCTTGCAAGATCTGACAACCAATCGATCCCGTCTTATAGACGCCAACTATTCTTGGGAGCAACAATGGCCAATGACCACCCAACTGCCTGCGACTGCACCAATGCACAAGTATACACCCGGCGTGGAATATCTTTTGTCCATCTGGAAACCTTGCCTTGAAGCGCTGACGCCAGTCCCTTCCTGGAGATGGTGCTCCCGTACTGCATCAGCAGGCGCTCTGGAGCAGCCATACTGACATTTGCGGCTCTAGCCACCACCCAGAGATGCGGGATTTGCGCTATGTACAGCACCGGCGTATGCAAGAATAGCGGCGAAGTTGTCTGACTGGTCACAATCATGCAGGCTCATCTAAGCCTATGGATTGTACAACTGCTGGAGGCCTACAAAGACACCGCATCGCCTCCTGCACCTTTGCGAGGTCTGAGAGGTGTCGTCCTGTTGTCGTTGCACCTTTGTCAGCCATTAAGAGAGCGTCTCAATTATCGACCTACTTGACAACTTGCTGGCTCAAGTGTCTGAATTCCAAAATGGCGCCTCTCGTCTTCTACCTTTCCGCAACTGTGCTGTTCACTCAATCAACATTTGCCTTTAACTGCTCGAAGAAGCCCGTCTACGTCGATATCCACAAGCGAGCCGTACACGATTCTGCTGTCTTTCAATACGGATCTTTCATTGGCCTAGGAACGCCAGCACAGAACAACAGTCTCTGGCCTTCACTATCCCAAAACCACACCTCATTCGCATCACACGAATACTGTCAAGGCAACAGTACCTTGAAGGACTGTGACGTCTCCACTGGTGGATTTTACAAGAATGAAGATTCAACTTCGTATGGCATCTAACCCTTGCAGTCGAGCTGTTTAGCTAACAGTGAATATAGATTCGTGGCACAACCGAGTGCGCAATCCTTGGACCACGGAGGCAATTTCTCCGGGTTCTTCGGTCAAGAGAACGTCCGCCTATACACGCACTTTTTCGAGACCGATGGTGCATCGCAAACGCTTGTCGAGAACACGACTATTGAAGTGGCCACATCTGGCGCGATAACACCTGCACGCATAGGGATTGGATCTTCGTCAACCCTGCTGAGGGACCTTGTTGCTCAAGATGTCATTGCTGGCAAGACCTACTCGTTATACATAGGTCAAGGCTTTGCCCGTGCTGGTGGGGTTGTCAACGGCAGCAATGTCTTTGGGGGCTATGACTCTGGTCGCTTCACGGGCCCTGTCAACCAGTATCCTATGAACATCGCAAACGCTAACCCGATGAGCGTGCGGGTCAAGGATATCATCATCACCAACACAAAGGACAGCTCGAATGTGTCTCTCTTCGACAATTCAGTATTTACTGATATGAAATCTGCCCCAGCGGAGTTCGAAGCTCAGATCACAACGGAGCAATTCCCGTTCTCCTTCCCATACCAGATCACAAAGAACTTCATTGCCCACCTAGGTGCTCAGCAGGACAACACATGGGGCGACAACTCCCTGAAGCTCAAAAATGCTTTCAATGGTACGCTTTCGATCGTCCTCGAGGACGGCTTCACAGTTACATTACCACCCGAGGTTCTCATGAACGCGTCGAACATCACCCCAGTCCAAGACCGACCCGAAGACTCGAAAGCACCCTTCTCTCTCGGCACTGCTTTCCTCGGCCAAGTCTACCTCATGGCCGACTACGAAACCAACAACTTCTTCCTTGCGCAAGCAGTGCAGAAGAACAACATGGTCATGCCCGTCTCGTTCTGCCCCAAGAGCACACCGGTAGCCTACGAACGTCCCAACCAAAGTCAGTGGTCCCGTCAAGGCCTTGTTGGTGCTGTCGTTGGCGGCGTAGTTGGCGGCATGGGTGCGTTGGCCGCCTTCTACTGCTTGTGGGTTGTGTGGACAAGGAAGAAGGATGAGCGCAGACTTAAGAGGGAGTTGAAGAGGAACTCACGGATGAAGATGGAGCAGCTGGATGTGGAAGAGTCGCCGAGCTTTTGATCCTCCGCCATCCAAAGTTTCCAAGGCGTCATTTTGGAAGAAGGGTTAATGGTAGATTTGGTGTTGTGATGCGTTTGTTTGAGCTTGCGACTCGTTATACCCAGACGGCAGTGTGCCACTAGCTTTCGTGTATATATTCAATGTATCGATCCTTTTGCACAGTTCGACCATACTGTGGTACCACGCAAGTGTGGGATGATATGATTGGTGGATGTGGTAGGCGCCCACACTGCGGGACAGCTAGCCTTGCGAACGTTCCGTCGCGTCTGCAACGCGTTCTGATCACGATCCGTCGTTGTTGACACTCTTCTCACGAAGTCGCTCCGTCTTAAACATTGCCTCTATCGTCGTAGCCTTGTCGACATCAAGAGATAGTTGTCTTACGCAAGATGCCTGGCCATCCAGCCGTGGTGATAGGTAAGACAACGCCACTCATAGTCTCAGTCGTGGTTGCCAGCAACCTGGTCCACTCATGCAACAATCCCGAAAGGCGCGATCCTTTTAAGACAGTCGCCCTGAACAGTGGCGGTAATGCGATCATGTCTCACACGCCCTGAGCGCCTCTCGAGGCCTTCTTGAACTGTTTGCGCCACACTGTAGCACTGACACAAAACGCGACTCTCTTTTGAGGTACCAAATTCTCATCGCAGCGAGCGCGGCCGAGAGAGGGTGAGGCAGCTTGAAGATGTATCGTACAATTGCCTCAATAGGTTCCATTTCTGGATCTCGTCAACATATTTACCAAAACTTCGTCGAGGCCGCCTGACCATGCAGTGGCCCCACATGAGGCTCACGATGCAAGTCTAAACAGTAATGCGGGCCTCCACTGACAGATGAAGACTAATTGTACGACTTGACGCACGTGCATTGAGGTTGTTCGGTGCCATCCGAGCACACTCCATCAGCATCCCTCGACAAAGTCGTTCGGCCCTATTCTTGTTGTGGTCTTCATATTTTCACCACATTCCACGTATTCTACCTTGACGATGGCGACTAGACTTGAGGATACAACAAAATGTATGTTTACACGCATAGCTCTCGTGCGCTGAGGTGGGACTCGTCATCGCCTTCGCCGCGGGAATTGTTGCGCCGGTCGTTGTCCACAGTCGTTACCGTGGGTGTAGGTTGCAAAGGATAGGAAGAGGAGGATGCATCTGAAAAGAGGCTTTACTAAACCTTGCGCATACGACCAATCGATGCGATGGCGACGGCGACCCGAGCCCGGACCTCTAACCTCGCAGCCTTCACCAGTTACGCCTAGCGACGGACGATGAACACTGGACAAGTATACGGTAATACAACAATGACACGTCGAATTGCTCGAGCCGAACCGGGTGCGCCACTTAGCATTACAGCTATCGCCGCCATAGCGACTGGCATCGCAGTGATTTTTCTATGTCTGGTCGCACTGGTATTTCTGCTCATCAGATCTGTGCGTAATCACAAGCAACTCCTCGCTGATCTGGAAGAACGAGGCGTTTGAATTGCGCACGCGCGTGGAGAAGCTAAAGAATCAGTTGTCAGGCCGCGCGCTGTCTTGAGGCGCAACACCATCCTTCCATTCAATGCGAAGTCTGGCTGGGACACTTTGACTTCGGTGGATACCTTGAAATCTGCTGAGGTGCCAAACACTTAGGACATATATGTTCCCCCAATGCCGACTGAGCCAGTGAACAGGGCTAGTCGCTTGTCGTGGCCGTTCCACACTAGACGCGTGTCTGGGCACAAGATTCCAATGAAGAAGATGAAAGGAACACGACTATCGACCGTCATTGAGGATCCGAAACCCTCAGCACTGGTGCTTGTGCTAGGTAGCTCGCATATGAATGCAAGTAGACCTTCTCTAGTCAGCTCGAGAGAACATGGAAGCCGACCGTCGTCTAGCCAGTCGCTCCTGCAATACCACCCAGCTTTCCGCAGCCCAGCTTTGGAGATAGCACTGCCTGCAAAAGATGGCGAGAGTTTGAGCAACCCATACTTCCGAGCAAACGCCAACAATCGTCTTCAGCGCGCCAAGTCAATTGCGGCTGTGCCTACGGCTCCAATGTTTCGACCTCAGCTCCGCGCAAGGTCGACAAGTCTGTGCAGCCAAGCATCTGGAGCTGCGCCAGATATCATACTACCGCCTTTGCCTGTAGATATCGCGCGCATCAAGAGCGAAGCCAGTAGACGAAGCGAGCTTAGACACGTTCCCTCAAAGCAATCCATGGAAAGCGTAGGTTCTGCCGACACTGCCATTCTTGCAAGCCGCCTTAGCCCCATCATCACTCAAGCTACAAAGAAACGAGCGCAGAAGATCACTAAGCCTCGCGCAAGAGGTTCTACCGTTGGCGGAGCTCGGCCGTTCAGGGATACTCTTGATTTGCGGTAGATGGTCCTGGGCTCAAGGCATATTGCTAACGGTCATACGCCTCGCACAAGTCTAGCATCTTTGGAACAAGAAGATTTTCGAATTGAGGGCAAAAGTTTCGTCTCTGAAGGATCGAGCTCACAATCCGTGGGTGTTATAAACAGGGCACAGTCTATCACATTAAACAAAGTGTCATCACCGAATGCTGGCCCCCTGCGAGTTCGGAATCAAACAATGCCGAAGCGCAAATCGAAGACGCAAGTATCCTCGGAAGGTTCCCCTGAACGACAATACTACGGCAATGCAGCATCGAGGGCGTTGACGGGATCGGTTCGATCGCCGAAGAGACAGCATTCGCAGATATCTTCACGGAGCAGCGGTGGTAATCCTTTCCAGTGGGATCCGACACCACTTTCGTCGACTGGGAAGCCATCAGCGCTCAAATGTAGTCCTAGCGCTCGACAGGGTCATCGTCGTAAGAACAGTGTGTGAATCTCTCTAGTCCCAACTTTTCACGGCCCGCCAACTAGGACACCCAGCCCATCCCTACTCACGGAGAATAAGGGTGACACAACTGAAGGTGCTGCAATGACCAAGCCTGCATCAGGTGTCGGTCTCGGTGTCTCAAACAGTAGCTCACTTCCACCACCTCCCACCTCGTCGACGTTTACTCCTGACTTTAAGTTCTCTACCACTTCGCTAAGGGCTTCTTTGACACCAACTTCCCGGACACTGCCCCTTGTCGGATATGACCAGTCCTATGTGGTCTTTCCTACGGACCATGTGCTTCCCGAGCTCTCGACGCAAGAGCGCAAACGACTCAGTAATGGGTCGATTTTCAGCTTGTCGAATTTTCCGGCAACACCATCCATCATTGAGCCTATTGATCCAGATACGATGCATCCGCTGACATTCCCTTCAACGGAAGCTGACACATTCGGTAATGAGTTCCGATTGCCGGATACGCCTTTTCTCCCGCAGCAACCATTCAGACCAGAAACACCAGAGCAGAACGGTTCACAACCACCGAACAGCCTGATAGACATGGATGCCCACGACCCTGAACGGCCAAGCATGGTTTTCCAGACACCACCACCAAATGCTATTTCTCGCACGTGGCAGTCTGCTTTCGCCACTATTCCAGAAGAAGCATCCGTAAAGCTCTCAGAAAACCCTCGATGTGGAGCAATCACGCTATGATGACTCACCGCCTGTCTCGCCAAAGACAATGTCTCCGCCCAGGTTCCATCTAGACGATCGATCGGCCTACAACCTCCCAGTGCATGCAACTACCATTCCGGAAGAGGTTCCCGAGACCATAGATCCATCCATATTGAGCAAGGACGCCTTTTTTGTGCTCAATAGCAGCGTCAACGATGTCAACGGTAGCATCATGAGAACATCAAATAGCAGTCATTCGAATCTTGCCATGACCATCCCAACAACACCTGGGTCGGCGCAAAGGATGCTCGAGCCACTGCTTGCTGCAGCATTTCCTTCTAGTCCGCCCACTAATGGCAACACTGAGTCACCAGTACTCGGACACATCTTTTCGGAAGCAAGCTCGGTCTATTCCTCGCCGTTTCCGTCACCTACATCTTCTCCAATCCAGCTACCGAGTCCACTTATGCCATGCTCACCACGCCCATCATATGCAGAACTACCGAATCAGTCGCTCTCGATCAACTTCGCAGAGATGCCTAAGCTTGCTCCTTCACCGCGTGGTCCCCGTGGCTCACCACCTCGGCCATTGCGGACTTCTATTGTAGCGCTGAGGAGGATGAACTCTGATGCCGCCAACGCGAAAAAGGAGAAAGCTGGTCGAGGAGAGCGCAGATATCTACGACTCGGGAGGGAGGACAGTGTACAGTTACCTGGAGACGAGAGCTGGTTTGATGAGATCGAGGACGAGGATAGTGTTGAACTGGACGAAGCAGAAGGGCGACGGCTAGTTGGCAACGTGCTTGACGAGTGGGAAGAAGGATGCACAATACTCGATCTCGACGAGGGAAGCACCATGCAACCCACAGCAACAATTACGCCCGACACAGAGATCAACAGCTCCATCGCAAATAGTGGCAAACAATTCCATACCCAAGCTGGAGCAGAGCGTCGCTCAAGCAGCATCTGGGAAGACGGCGAGAAATTCTGGACCACAGACCCCACACCCCCAGCACCAAGTTCTCCCACCAAGCCCAGAAACCACTACCAACCCCTCGCATCCTCGCCCCTCGCATCACCGTCTTTGTCAATATCAACTCAATCGACGACAAAGCCCAGCAAAAAGCGCGACTTCGAAGTCGCCAAAGACTCGTCTTCCGCTCTATCACCAACAGAAAATCCCACGCGGGATCACGACACCGAGAAGCATCGCGAGAGCCACGCCGGTGGACGTAGATCTAGTGCGAGCGGGAATCGGTATAGAAAGCGCAATGTGTTGGGGGTGGGAACGCCGAATGTTAGGATTCAGATTACGAGTCCTGGAGGGCATATTATGATGGGGACGCCGGGGAGTTTGTAAGATGTGCAGGGGTTTTTGAGGTTTTGAAGGGAAGAGGGTGTGGAAGAGGAGGAGGCGCGTTGCATTGGGATGGGAAGTGTGGTGGGCATTTACATTGGTAACGGCATTTGGTATTAGCATTAATGTGGCATGTAGTCGATAGGTAATAGTATTTAGTGTGTAATCGAGCAGTTGTATATCTGTTTCGGGTCTTCATTCACCCATTCTACATCCTTACCTTCACCTTTGCTCTCGCTGCGATCGACACTCTAACAAGACTTTCCTATTCGAGTAGGTCTTCACTTTCTACTGCCATCTACACCTTGAACGAACTTTCCTATCTTAGCAAGTTGAGCGTTTGCCGCAAAACGCACAATACGGCGCTTTGCTCGCACTGCGATGCACAGCTAAGCCAGAGTTTCCTATTCAGGCAGTCTTGCGCTTTCTACTGCGACCTACACTCTTCCAAAAAGAAAAGAAAGTTCCTGAATGGGTCTATCGAGTGTTTGCCGTGATTTCCCGTGTGCTGCTTTCGCGATTGAATCTTGGCGCATAGACGTTTCAGCCTTACTATGATTTCACACAGTGAGCAGCGGGGACATACCCATGTTCTCCTTCACATCCCCAGTCCAAACACAACGCATACACCGCTCATCCATCCCACCACTTCTATCACTGCCAATACAATTCCCAACGCTGCCGCTGCGTTGCGCAAGTCTCGGATCGATGAGCGGAGTAAGGCGTCCATGGTTCGTAAAAATCGATCTTCAAGATGCTGAAAGCTCTGTGTAAAGATGAAATAGGACAAGGTACGAAAGTGTGCAAGAGACAGACAAGAAAAGGGTTTTGGACATGGTAAAAGACATGTTGGGCTGAATTGCTTATGGGTATCACGTGTATGCGCCTGAAAGGTGCAGGTGTACAGCTGCATTTGGTAGTTGGCTGACGAAAGAGGCTTATGTTTAGACATGCTGACGTCAGCCGATAGAAGACGATGAAAGGAGGAGGGGGATTCAGTTGGAACTCTGCGTACTGACGCTTCCATGGCGCAGAGCTATCTGTCTATGCCTTTGCATTGCCTCGTCTATGTCGTGATCTACTTTCTGTGTTATCGCCAAGTACAGGGTGAAGTCATTTACATGTTTTTCATGTCTTCGTTTTCTCTTCTGGCAGAATCTCATGAACCTTCATATCCAGTCCGACCCAGAACTTTCTGCCTCGCCACTCCACGGTGACACCGCCCCAAAATGCGATAATCCAGATAGGTAACGCAGACACCTCGCGGCCCAACCAAGCGAAGAAAAATTCTCTGAAATTTCTTCGAGCGCCATCAAGCAATGTAAGTTCGCCTACCGGTTTGTTGCTAAGCAAGGGCTGTGATGATTCTGATTGTGACTGGTGGTAGGCCTTTGCTGATCGCTGCGGGAGGATGAAGTCTGGCGTGTCGGCATCAATCTCGACCGTTTTCGCGGAGTGCAGAAGCAGGTACTGAACGTAGTCGACCAGGCACCACAAGCTCATATTGATCAGCCAAATGATGGCGAATGACGACCAAGTGGGGCTGATACCAATGCGCTGAAAAAATGGCAGCGTCGTCAAAGCATATGCGCCATAGAGGCTGCAGAGGATGCTCTCGGTGCCAGGTTCAACAAACGTTGCCAGTGTGACTGTGAACTTCCGCACACGTAGCCAGCGAATGCGACGGTCCATGTAAGCCATGACAGGGGTATGGCTGATGGGCTGGAAGCAGAAGTCACCAAAGAGCATAGCATGCTTGCCCCAAGTCACCTTCTCTCCGCCAGGAGCAGGTTTATAACCGGGCTTTTCGAAAGCCTGGGGTTGCTTCCAGAGAGCGTCGCCAATGAGATGGTCCTCGCAGATGTTGTCAGAGAAGAAGTCTATGCCGGCCGCTCGATCAAGGTTCGAGGACGTAATGTAGTCAAGCTGCGAGCGTCGGAACATGGTGCTCTTGCCAATGATGCATGGCGCAATAGCAACTGTGTTGATGGCGTTGTAGAACTTGGCGTGCGAAGACGAGAGAAACGCTTCATCTAGACGTCCTCCGCCGCGCTGCAAGAGCTTGCGCAAAATGCTGTTTGAGTGGTTGCGCGGATCAGACGATGTGCTTGCTGCGATATCTGTAGCGCTGATCTCTCCTTCTGAACGACCTCCGAGCAGAAGCTTGCGATCTTCCAGAGTCATGTCTTGAGAGTCCAGATCGATAGCCACAGGTGTTTGGTGCACGAACTTGTACTTCCTCTTCCTCTTGCCGTCCTCAGCCTCCTTGTATCCGCAGAGAAGATCAACCAGCCTTCCGCACACGCCTTTGCCAGCCCAGACGTTGCAGTCGAGTATCCACACGATATCACCCTTCGACTCACGGTAGGCGCGACTCATGTTCCGAATCTTGGGATTGGGTCCCAGCGCGTTTTTGTTCTTCAGCAGCATAGGGTCCTCCTCTTCAACCAAGATGCGCACATCGACATCTTTGAAGTTTCGACATAAGCGTTGGAGGATGGGAAAGGCAGGGTCGGAGCGCGAGGAAACGCAAAAGACTGTGTCGATTTTGTCCTTTGGATGTGTCTGGCGGAGACTGGCTGCGAGACACTCGTACAGGCGCGGCTCGAGGCCTTTCACTGGGCGGATGACAGTAACGTGAGGCACCTCATGATTCTCTAATTTTGTGACGCATGTTGCTGGCTGTGGTCGCCTCCAGTTGTAGCGGAACCTGTCAAAGTTATGTCAGGCGAGACAAGGTATCAAAATTGTGTGACAACTTACAGCTGCGTGAAGCCAATAGCGCACACGAACCACACGACGACAAACCAGATCAGGCAACCGGTAGCGATAATGAACCGTAGCATGGAGACATTGTCCGTCTCGGAGGTGTGGGCGAACGCGCGCATGCGCAAAACGTATGCCAAGATGCAGATAAGGAAAGTGGTTTGTTGGATTGCAGGTGCTCGGGGGTGTGCGGAGTTTGGCAAGCTTGACACGTGCGGCGCTAACACCCAAATTGTGCTGTACAAAGATGTATGTCACGAATACCATGGGAGTTCTGATTGCGAGGCAGAGGCATCAGTTGAGAGGTACTGGGATCGCTCATGCGTTATCTTCTGGTGCGTGTTTGCTTCGCACAAGGTGCTACAACAATGTCACTTTTGATCCCCGAGCTTTCCGTCTTTCACCGCAAGTCACAACCGGGCGCATAGTGTTTGCGCATATAGAAGTCTTTGGCCATCAACAAACACTGGATATGTGTGATTTTGGAAGGATTAAATGAATATGCCCAAGTCTAGCGAATACCATGTAAATGCAAAGGTCAAAATGCTACGCTAATATGCAAGACAAAACTTCATGCCCCAACGCCGCGAGACAACACAAGCATATCTTTAGCCTACAAGGCCTTGGGCTTCTTACGCACCAACCCAGTTGACAGCGTGTTGACACCATTCGTCGACGCCTCTGGAACGGGCGCGGCCTCAACCTTCGGCTTCTTCCTTACCAACCCGCTCTCGAGACTCTGAGCACCCTCCGAAGGCGGTGCATTTGTTGCTGCCTCTGGCTTTCTCTTCTTTCGCACACCCATGACAGTCACTGGCGTCACACCATTGGCTATTGGCCGCTCAGAACTGTTGGCGGGCTCTTTCCTGCCAGTCACTTTCCATCCCCATTGATCCACTCCTCCCAGGACAGCAATTTCCTCTTTCCACCGTCGAGTCGCTTTTGCCGTCGAGGCACGAGTGCCAAAATTCTGCTGTATCAAAACTTCGTGGGCTCGATCATAGTCCTTATTAGAAAAGCATATCGTCCCCCGAGATTCCGAGGGCCAAACATAATACGGACTGTTTTCTGGGGCATTCTTGGATACTGAACTGCTGGAAGTGGTTGACGTCGCAGACAATCCTGACGATGTCTGCTTGATCCGTGGTAACTTGAGCGGGATGGGACCATACTCAAGCTTATTCCTCTTTCTCTTGACGTTTGGTCGTTTCCTGGGACTGCTGATACTCTCTTGCAAATCAACTTGTGCGAATGACTGCGAGATTGATTGCTGCGAAGGCTCCTCTTCGTCTTCTTCCGGTATAGATGGTTGTAATGGCGTGATGACGACCCAAACGAAGCCTACTATTCTGCCGGATGAGCACTCCTGTCTGAAGGCCATGAACTCCCAGAATTGGTCCAGAGTTTTGACGCTCTTCCACATTCCATTACTCCTCGATGGTGTGCCGCCGTCAGCTACCATAGCATCAGTGCCCCGGTCAGGCAATTCCTCGTCGAGCTCGTCAAGAAATCGTGCCTTGGGATCGTCTGGGAAGTGTGGGACAAGACATCGAGGAGGCGCAGCCGCGTGTGGTGCAATCTGAAAGAGGGGGTGGGTTGCGGCCCAACGTCGAGGCGTATTCGCTACCGGCACAGGCGGAACATACCTGAGGGTATCGTAAGGATCGAAGCCTGGGATCACGAGATATCCTTTGGCAGTTGCTTCTGACAATGGTGTAGAGCCATTGCAGGTAGCTGCATCGTCCGTCAGTCGTTCAGCGAATGGCTTCCGCTCGGTTTCAGCTTTGTATTGCCAAACAATTGGATCGAGAACCTTGCACCACCACTTGACCAAGCCTCTGTCATCTAGCACGTGCTTGTTCTTGTTGTCGATGCTCGCAGGGAAGAGGTACTGATCCTGTGCTCTTGCGAACAGCGAAATGACCAGCTTTTTGCCCTCCCTTCGCCGCTCTCCTGCCAGCCAGGACACGAATGTCCCACATATGACCTTTAATGGCGATCCTGATTGCGCTCGGGGTAATTGTAACTCCGCGAGGTAGCCCGTTGAGTCGGCTTTCGAGACGAAGACGGTGGTAAGCTTGCGAGTGGTGTAGACCAGGACTTCTATTGCCAATACAAGCAACTCTTCAGGTAAGGAGGGGTTTAGTTCATCTTTTGCCTTTATTGATGCGGCCAGCAAATGCGACTCGCAGTATGTTCGTTCAGACTTCGCGGTGGGTGGTGCGGAGAAGAGGGCGGAGGATTTAGTGGGTGGTGTCGAGTAGTGATAGAAATTGAAGTCTACATCTCTTGGCAGCTGCTCAGCCAAAAGTTTCCGCAAAGATTTGGGCGTAGGAGTACTCGTCATGACGGCACAAAACAACTCGCAGAAAGGAAGGAAGAAACGCGTTCAGTATTGCTCGAGCCAAAGCTGGGGAACTTGGGCGCGTTTGATGCTAGCTGTTTCGGGAAAGGCGCGATCTTGAAAGTTGCAGCTTCGAAGTCTTTTCGAATCTCGAAACCACCAGAGAGCGAGCGGTGCCTTCACCACAGCCCCAGACCCCGGCATCTTCATAACACTCCGACCTTATCAAGCCGCAATGACATCCAAGCGTCCGTTCCGCTGTCTCTTCTCAACTGCGTCATCGTCGCTTCGCCCAACGCCTTCAAAAGCGTCCATCGTGCGGACCTCCGCATGCACATTTTCAACCACCACCCCATCGAGAGGTCCCGAATATGATACAGAAGCTGCAGAAAGGCCACGATGGCAACAGACACCACCTCGCATGATTGCGCCGTATCGAATACGGCCACAAGCAAGAGGAGGCGTATTTAAGGTTAATGAAGATCCGAGGCGGTTAGATGATGCGTATGTACGGATGCTGGGCCATGGGGGAGACAAAATGCTGGGAGATGAGGTGAAGTGGTTAGCAGTCACACACAAGAGCTTCGATCACGGAAGGAGAGGTTTCAATGACCGCCTAGCATACCTGGGTATGAAGGCATCATTTTGTATGGGAAATTTGAGATGCTAACAACAAGCAGGGCGGAGGATAGTGGAGCTACAGACATCACAAGCGCTCATAAATTCACCGCAAGAAAACTACTGGCCGAGAGATGGGAAGGGCATGTCAGAACCAGACAAATTTGGACGCCGACCGTTTCTACACCCAGCGCTCAACGGATTACAAGGCCTGACAGACGAGGCAGAAGGCGCGGTGCTGAACAAGACACGGTTGGCGCCTGTCGCAGAGCGGTATGGACTTGACAAGGTCACTCGGTGGACACCGAAGAACGTTAGTAGCAGGAAGGAGACTATCAAAGACTCGGAAGCTAACACATCGCAGGCGGAAAATCTCAAAGGCTCCGGTATAGAATCCGTCCTCATGACCTCGTTATATGCGATTGTCGGTGCAGTAGCGCTCGAGCGTGGTGGCGAGGTCGCGAACAAGGTCGTTCAGGACAAGATTCTCGCTCCGCTTGGCTTCACGTTCTCGCCCGACTCATGAGTATTGGCCACGAACATACGCAACACTTAGCTTCTTGTACAAACCCTTCGAATGCAGAGTGTACGATGTACCATATGAAGAAGAGCACGAATGAGAGCGACAGCTTATGCTGGCTGTATTCGACATAACCGTCCAAGAATAACGACCCCAGATGTGATTATCCGTGGTCTACACAGCCTATCGTCGCCCACCTGACACCATGGAGCCGACAAAACGCCAGCCCTTCGACGTTCGACGGGGACGACCTAAATTTGCGCACCATCCTTCAGTCGTCAACCGCTAGCAGCCTAGCCGGCTCAGTGTGCTTCGTAAGGTCCTCGGCAATGTTTCTAGGCCATATGATCGCTGCCCCGACATTCCATTGTTAAGACCACTTTCCCAACCTGATTTCCCTCCCAGACATATCGTATCGCCTCCTCAGCTTCCTCAAACGGCCTTGCCGAGTCAATAATGTCATCAAACCTCATCTGCGTAGCTGTCACAGCTGCGCACAAATCGCTCAGGTCTTGGACTGAACCCGCATTGATACCTCTGGTGTCCCATTAGCAACAGAACTTTTAGGAATGCGACATACTAACCGTAGATTGATCCGCCTATCAATCAAAAGCGGAAGCAATTCCTTCATCTCCTCCAAACCATCGTCTTTACTCAAATACCCAACCACACTAACAAACCCTCCTCTCCTCGTACACTTCAAACTCCTCACTATCGATGCAGTCCCACCAACTTCAACCACACAATCCACCCCTGCCCCATCCGTCAACCTCAGAACCTCCTCATGCCACTCCGGAAGACTTTTATAATTCACTCCCACAATCTCATCTCCAAACTTCTCCCTCACACCCGCGATCTTCTCATCACTCGAAGAGCTCAATATGACCCGACATCCAGTAGCCAGTGCGAGTTTGATCGCAAGCATCGCTACCCCACCCGTGCCTTGGATCAAAATTGTGTTCCCGATCCCAACGCCCTTGAGCGCACTCCATGCCGTGACACCAGCGCACGGCAACACGCTCGCTTCAACGAAACTCAGATGCGAAGGTAGGTGGGCTAATACGCGTTCATCAAGGACGAGGTACGAAGCACATACGCCGTCTTCGTCGGCGGCAAGCCAACTTCTTTCCTTCTCTCTGCCTGTCAAGTTTCGCATATCAGTGTTCGGCGCCACTCTATCACCGACAGCGAATCTTGTGACGGATAGGCCAGTGGCGATGATAGTCCCTGCCGCGTCGTTACAGGGGATCAAGTCAGGGCGGACGGGCCATGGGTTTTTGCCGAAGGTGATGTTTGCGTCGCGGTAGTTGAGAGATATAGCATGGAGTTTTATGAGGACGGATGTTGCTGGGAGCGTGGAGGGAAGGGGTTCGGTTGTGAATCTGAGGCGAGGGGATGTGGGTGTTGGATTGGGGTCGTTAGTCAGGCGGAAGACGTCGCGGTGGGTTGGGAGGGAGGACATGGTTGAGTTTGAAGAAGAGGTTCCTGGGATCTGTTTCTCCGATGTTGTTGAGAGATGAGGTCGAAGTTCGTCTTCCTTTGTTTGCTGTTGACGCTGCAGATATCTTATATTACTCGTAAGTACTCGCCTTCTCAGATGCACTAGCACAGTACTTCGGTCTTGATTACCCTTGGAAAGAGACTGATGGACTAGGTAATTGTACTTTATGTGTCGTTCTTTTAAGCATGCAGTGCTATGATTGGCTGCTTCAAAAGCATGTTTTGGCCTTACACATATGACGCCAGTTGAGGCCGCTTACCAATCCAAGAAATCCTCAACCTAACAACCTTGCAATTGACGCGATAGTCGTAACAACCTTCTATTTTTCAGATCTTGCGCCCTACGATGAGGTCATAGCACTTTGAAGCCGTCTTTTGTGTGTGCTAATTGTCGGCTGGGCTAGCACCAGCATACAAACTTCCATACTCGGGCCTCTCGACTTCGCCGTCACTGAAGCACATATGCCCAACAATATCTGGGCCTCCTCTAATCGTGACGCCCCATTGCAGAGGCTGCTCAGTTATGTCTTCGTTGCACCTGTCACCTTCATTCATGTACCTGACATGACATGCAGCACTAATGACAGCGCTACTAGTCCCGCCCACAGGTAGTCCTTTCGCAAAGGTGCGGAAGCCAGCTACAAGTCTACAAGCCACTACAAGCGCCACCACTGTTGATATGCTCGCAACCAGTGCCATGTCGGAGTATCCGATTCCAGTGAAGACGTTCCCTGAAAGCGGCATGATCGGAATCTTGGAGCCATCAGCTAGGCTGACTCAGCGCACATCGTCAGTCAGAGGCACCCAATGGTCGTCGTTCTTGTAGAAATCGTTTGTGTACGGCTTTCCGTTCATGTAGAACCCGACGCGTGCCAGGAATATCGATTGCGAAATGAACCAGTGAAGCAAGATGCTGACGGTGAGGAGAGGGACGCTCCATATGTAAGGTAGCTGAAGGAAGTATGTGGAGCGTTGACCGCGTGATGGAGAAGTCACTGCTGGGAGATTAGTATCTGTGGGTCTGCTGTGCTGTGCTACAATTCGTCTCCGGTGAGGGCAAGCAAGGAAGACAGCACAGCGTACCACGCAAAGAAGCTCTTTTGATCGCATATTGTGACCATTCTCGACCTGCGAACATACAGGTGAAAGCCCCGTTGTACAAGACATATAGAAGCGAGATGACGACTTGAGGAGAGTTGACGATGAGGACAGATGTCAAGATCGAATCTCCACCAGATGGAAGTTCGAGGCTCAAGAAGTGATCACCTGAAACGCGACCAAAGCCGTTCCAGCCTATATTCGTTGATGACCGGCGTTCTAGCTGTGCCATCGTGACGAGCACAGCGCCTGGGACAATTGTAGCTAACGCACTGCTATGGTCAGTCGATCCTGCCCATATGACGCGATACTTACCATAGTATTGATACGACCCACCGCCGTGGACTACATGCCATGTACCAGTACGGGCGATATTGTTGTCTCCAGTGCAGCACCGCGCGACTGGTAGGGTCGACCCACTGCTTTTCAAGATATGATCTAGACAAGAGGCAGCAGTTCTTAGTTGAGGAATCAGGATTTTGTAGAAACGATTCGATGGCATCACCAATGGTAACAATCGTCTCGTGATCAAGGCGCCAGAGAATGAAAGCTACCGCTAGTGTCTTCACGAAATTGGCCAAAATCACGATGCCCATAATGATGAGGCTAAGTTGGACTTGACATTGCGGCTGAGTGATCTCGCTCATGCAATCTACGGAGCGTCAGTCGCTAATGTCTTTCTTATCTCTTCTTGACAGTCAGAACTGCCGGACATCTTTGGTTAGCTCTGAGAGACGGGTACTTACAGGCATACTCGTTGGCGAGACCAAATTTCCCAACGCCAGTGACGTTGCCAGTCCAGTCATATCGACTAGCTAGAGATGGAATGGCAAGTAAACCCCATCCGGAGCCATGGTTCGAGATGAATTGAGCGTTGTATTGCTCTTGACACTTGATGCTCGTGAGATTGGCAAAGCGCATGCTTTCGCGATTGTTCGCTACTAGTTCCTCTAGCGCTTGTGCTGAGTCGGTCTGCTGAAAGGTGACCAAATTGGCGGAAATGGTGCTGAATATGACCGAGTTGTACCTGCACAAAAGTCAACGCAGTGACCACAGCATAGCATGTCCAAGCGTACATGAAGTGAAGCGGGACACTGCTCAGCCCGAGTATGAACCACAAGAGAGCTCTGGTAGGTGCGATAAAGAACAAGTTTCGGACGCCTGGAACGCCAATGTCGAGCCAGATTCTGCGAGCATGAGCAGTGTCGATTTCCTTGCGAGTGGGAGCGATCAAACGTTGCATACAGTAACTCGATGCTCCCAAGAGCAAGCTGCTGAGAAAGTTGATGAAGAAGTGCGCGACCGTGGTTTGCCGAGCTACGACAGTGCAGTCACCCGTATACGCGGTCGCTATGCCGCCTTCAGAAATCCATGCTGCAGCGGCGATGATGGCTAGTAAGACGTTGACAAGCAAAACCACGATGCAGAGGATGACAGATACTAGAACACCGCCTCGCCAGCCCGAGAAGCGATTTCGCCACTATTCGGTGTTGACAGACGATCTGGATGCGGCGAGGCGGTATGCGGTCTTGTCTTTTTTAACCCGGCCCCCATCTGCAAGGGTGCAAAGCTCGATGAATGTTGTTTTTGTTTGCGTTATTCTTAGATCTCTATCAGCCTTATCACTATGTAGTCTAAACTCATGCGTACCCCGTCCTTGGCCAAGAAGCAGACTCCTCGTGTCAGAGTATTCCATGGCGCTTGACAAGGCACCGTCGAGTCAGTGGGTACGGTATAGCCTTATGGGACGTTTGTGTGCTTTCGTAGTCTTGTTGGTGCGCATTCGAGACTGTTTCATAGCTTCCAACGAGGGTGAGAGAGGCATGTTGAGCAAGGCAGCGGGACTCGGTCAGCTTTGTAAGGATCTAACTTTGGCCCCCAATCGGGCGTCAAATGCAAGTCCTAGCAAGCAAGGCTGAACTTTGCCCAGATATGGTGTCGAGCGTCTGCTGTAAGCATACAAACTAGGTACAGCAATAGACAGACTTTATGTTTTGAGTATAGGTGGTTACCAAAGGTGTGGTGCACAAATGTGTCGCGAACAGCCCGATCTGCAACCGCATCTTCAGGGTTGAGTTGAGACACTACGCTAAACCTGTTTTAGCTGACATGTGTGGGGTAGCTTCTACATCGAGCTCTATCATTAACGTTACCCGACAGCTGCAGCTACCTTCTTCTGGATACTTATGAATCATTTCATCACATACCAAACAAAAGTGAAAGAAAGAAAGCACCTACGATGTCCTTAACTCGAATGGACAGCGTCCTAGACCCTCTGCCACCGAAACAATGCCCACCATTATCGCTATCCGACCTCTGCGAAGACGTCATCTTCCTAATACTTGATTATCTCAATTCTTTTCAGGATAAGCGATCAACGTCTTTGAAGAACCTATCTCTCGTCAATCATTACTTTCGTAATCTACTCATCCCACGCCTGTTCAAGACACTCCACATCAATCAACCTGTCAGCCAACTCACCCCAACATTACTCCTCCAACATGCACAAACATTCAAAATCGACATGTTCGGCTCAATGTGGTGGTGGTGCTCCGGCTCATACACTTCCAGCTCCGACGCACTCGAGTTATTCTGTTGTATCCGGAGTTTGCTGCAGCTGAGGACATTGGAAATCAGCATGATGAGACGAAGTGTAGACATATTCACCACCGCTTTCGAGGATGGAGGATCGGACGTGAAGAATTTCATGCTAGGTCATGTGGAGCATCTGGTTGTCACGAGCAGCGCAGCTTTCCTGACAAGTCATTGTCCGAACCTCAAGAGCTTGAAGATTGAAGATGGACAGGATTGTCTAGTGGAGACGTACACCAACCTTGACACCAGGCTCGCGCCTCTTCATCCTTCTACTTCCAAACACGATATCGGCCGAACATTGCATCACTTCGACGCAATGGCTACATGGTCAGCCGACGAACTCGTCAACCTGGTCAAGACGTTCCCAAGGCTGCAATGCTTGAAAATGCGCACGGATACCTACTGCTATCGCATGTCTACTCAAGCCATCATCGAGATTCTGGGCAATCGTCTCAAGGATCTCAGGACACTTCACCTCGTCAAGAGCGGGAGTCTGGGCATGGGCTATCAGTCCATCTGGAAGCGGCGGATCCAAGCATGTTCGAACGAGGAGTACCGGCGCGCATTGTGGCTCGAGAACGAGCGTTTGAGGGTCCATGTGGAGAACGACGTGGCGAGACTAGCGTTTGGCAAGATTGTAAGACTACACGAGTGCTGGCTTGGCGAAAAGAGAGTTGCCAGGAGAACACGAGGAGATGCTCCAGATGAGCTCAAGTGGTTGTGGGAGCGGAGAATAGAGGACGCGGACGCTTTCGATATGGGTAGCCAGATGTTGGCGAGGTTCAGGGTGGAGAAGGAAACTGTTGTGTTGAGGAGTGAGGTAGGTATGTAGCCTCATCATAAGGACCTCTTAATTGAGCGCAAACGACTGAAGTTCCATTGTATTACCATAACCTCGCTTTCTTCGAATGAAGCTTGTCACAGTTGCAGTCCCGACGCCTTCGGCGGATCCTCCCCGTATTGAACGAAGTTACCGATCCTCGAATGAACGGGTACAGACTCGCGCTTCTTCACAATGATCCCGTAGAACTCATACGTCGTGCTTATAGACTACGAGCCAAGCTTGCTCGTGAGGTTCCGTAGCAAGACATGGATGCTCGTCCATCATTCTTTTGCCGAGTTTCTAAGATCTACTCAAGCAAACAAAAGCACCCACCCGCCCGCAGCCACCGCCTCCCCCACTCACCATCCCTTACGGGGAGGAGGTTTGATGACATTATTGACTCAATGAGACAGTTTGAGGAAGCGGAAGAGGCGATACGATGTAATTGGGAGGGAAAGCAGGGAGGGAAAGCAGGGAGGGAAAGCAGGGAGGGAAAG
>ML978333.1:0-43731 GCA_010015745.1 Setomelanomma holmii
CATCTCACGTGACTCTGTTAGTCACCTGCTTACTCATCTGGTTGTGTATATAATCGCTCGCAGTAGCTCTCTCAATACAACAACCTTCTGCCTCATTCATACCTGCCCTGTGCTCCCACATCCAACATGTGGCAACCTCAGGGTTTCCAAAAGTGGCTACAAGAGCTCAGGGACTTCTCACATACAGATGGTACGTCTCGAGACCATGGTCATATGAAAGCCATCTGGCGCACTGCAGTGGCAGATCAGGAGATCAGACAAGGGAACCAAAAGCCTAGGATGTCAGAACGCGTACTAGAAAAAGTACACAGTCTGCTGGGAAGTCTTGATTTGAGCACTGCCGATCCACAATCGTTCCTTTCACTAGGGATAGGGGATTATCTGTACCAACTACAGGATCTTGAATATGGGAGATGTCCCTTTTCCATGTCGACAGGCCACTTTGGAATCGGTCCTTCTCAGATGACAACAGGGGATTTCCTCTATGTACTTATCGGGGCGGACGTTCCGTATATACTTCGTAGTAGTACGGACGGCAGACTGGAGCTTATTGGAGAGGCTTATGCGCATGGACTAATGGATGGGGAAGCTTTCAAAGAGGATTTGCTAGCCGACTTGATCACTTTGTATTGAAAACATCTAATGAATGAGCACGTGGACAAACTGTAGACACAGCCCCCTCGAGGCTGTCGAGATTGCAAAGTCTTCACATTTCCTTGGATTGAGCACTATCGCTTTGCTTGGAGAACATCATTTCCTTTTCTGAATAGCTGTTTCGTGTCGTTCAGCTCACAAGCTTCTTTCTCATTGCGCGTATCCATCAGTCCCAACGCGAAGAGCTCTCGAAATCTCCAAATCGGATGTTTAAAATGCGGACGCTGTGCTCATACTCCAGCTGCAAAAGGCCAGGAGCGGTCACGATCAATCTGTTGAGTCGACGACAATTCCCAATCAATAGTACCAACAATGTCATCTCTAGAAGCGAGGACATTCAAGCTGCTCAAGTCCCCATGAGTGAACACCGGAGCGGACTGGAGTTTGTCTTGCTGTGAAATGAGCTCACTAATATCCGGTTCATGCATCGGATGTGCTTCCACACCACCTCTCAGGTGCCTGTGAAAGTCCTGAACCGTCCTGAAGGGCCCAAAATAATTCGATGTACCAGGCAACCGGGGTTCATTTAAGGGGCCGCCCTCTACATGAGCGACGCCGATACCTATCGGAGGTATTATGCGGCGCATCTCCCCAACCATGTCCTTGAGCTGGTCCAGGATCTTTACCCTACTTTCCTCTGAACGCTTCAACCACCCTAATCCGACTGGATCTCTGTGTATTCCCTCCATCATAATATATGCTCGGTTCGAATTCGCGAAAGCGCAGTATACGCGAGGGACTGGAACCGACGTGTGCTTCGCGACGAATGGAATAGACGAAGCCTCACTGAGGCTAACGCTGGAGCCGTACTTGACGCATATCTTCTTCGAAAGAAACAGTACCGTGCCATTGCGTTTTCGGAAGCGCTTCAGGAGCTTAATGGCGAGGAGTGTCAGGTGACGTCGGAACGCAGTAGCATTGATCTGCTCCGACTGCGCCGTGTAGACGGAGCTCTCTTATTCGGAGGCTACTGTGTAGCACATATTACATTGTAGACTGAAAAGCTGGAGACAGAGGAAATGGCACCTGGTGCGGCAGAGGAAATCGTAGGAAGTAAATTTAGTGTATCTTTCGATTCTGTCATCGTGTGGCGAGGTTCGGAAGCCTGGTGAAATTGCAGCGCACGGTCCTTACGGTACCGGCCTGGATTTACTTTCTGCCGCTATTGAACTGTTAACCTAAATCTCGATCAGTTGACATGCATCTGATATAGCATCTACATGATTTCGGGAGGGACATTAATAGTGGAGGAGGAATAACGGAAATGGAACAACCCTAATTCCGAGCCTCCCATTATGCCCACAGTATTTTGTCTAACTTAAGTGACTTGTTCAATTAACTACACAGGTTTGTTATCATCAGGATGATCGTCCGTATCGCTGTCCTCCTCCCAACACTGTATCCATCTCTCTAGCCTTTTCGGAGGCCCTGGACGGGTAGGGTTGAGCAGATGAAAATCACGGAGCTTGTACGGGCTATTCTTGAAGTTAGAAGCATCGTACCATGTTGGATCGTCCTTATATCCAAGCCATTTGACACGGTACTGTAGCTTTTTGCGACTGCTACGAGCATTGAGGATCCTCTCTACCTCATATTCGTCGTCTTTGTCAGCAGCGCCGCGATTGAGCTTCAACTTATGCTTGCGCGAGCGAGAATGGCGGACATTTGACATTGGCCGCTTGTCGCTTTCAAGATGGCGGACGTGATCTTCGGTGCTGTCATCGCTGCTGTCATCGCTGTAGAACTTTTTTCGCTCGTTACCGCTGCACGGTGGTGCTGAAAGAGGTCTTAAGGCCGAAGGACAGTTGGAGAACGGGTTGCCACCGGCGGGTGAACGCTTTCGTTGCTTCATTGAGCACGCATTTTGCTTAGAGGACTGCTTCGACGTCGTGCTTGATGATCGAGTGTGCGGTTTGGTTGACGGGTAGCGTTTCCGCTTGCGTGCCAGCGGCGCAGTCTGATTACCGTGGTCATTATTGTCACCGTCGTCTGTATCGCTGCAGCCGCTCGTGTCTTCGATCATATGGAGTCTGCCTTGCGATGACTGTTCGATATTCACCTTCGACGAGCTGATTGGCGGCTCTGAAGGAAATTTGCGGCTCGTGGGCCCACTCAGTTGAGTCTTCACTTCGTCAACCGCATCGGAGTTGATAACATCCTCCATATCTGTAGGGCACGCCCGCCCACAACACACGGGGGTCAAGATGCTCAAAACTTCAAGCCGGTCGCCTGTCTGTGTGCCTGCATCATGTTCGAGCGAGTTGCCCTTGTCGGTATCTGATCTGGGCTGGCAGTCTTCCGTGACAACCGTATTCTCTACGCAATGTCAGAAATGGTGTGCAAGAGCCACTATTACAGTCGTACTTGGGCGCTTACCTAGACAGATGTTTTTAGAAGGAGCTAGCGGGTTTGAGCTCTCGTCTTTTGTGCCATCTCGAAATGATCGCTCAAACTCCTCGCCTTCCCTTTCGTTCTGGGGGGCAAAATCATCGTAAATGCCAGCATCACCGTCTCCTCCACGTCCACTGCTGATCTCACTCTTGCCTCCTCCAACTTTGTTTGTGTTAATGGAATATGTGGCTTCGTTAGCTGTAGGGATGCATACCTAATCATGTCATATCAATGATTTCGACTCTACTCGAAGCAGGTACATGATCCTCTTGATTCTCCAGTTCAGTGTCAGATTTTAGGCTGCCTTTGCTCGACGGGGCCGTTGACAGTTTACGACGAGAGGTTTGCTTAGGCTTTGGAGGCCCACTGTACTGTATGATTTGGAGGGGATCTTGTGTAGGAGGTACGGCAGAAGTATCAAAGAATAATGCCATCGCTGCTGTCGTGGCTCGAAGGCGTGCTGGTGCTGCGAGGAAAGAGGACATGCAGAGGTTTAAATAGACAAAGATACCACGCCTGAGGTCTCCCTTATGATGTAAAGCATTTCGGAGAGCCCTCTCGAATGACCTTTCGCGCCCATCAGGCAGCAGTCCGCACGAGACCGTGCTCGAAACCGCGCACCCTTGCCAGCAACATATCAGACTAGAGTCGAATCAGCTTCGCGCCTCGTACACAAGTGTCTCATGCGGCAGCGACGTGTTGGTGGCGATGCAGCCTTTGCATGAAGCCCCTTTGCCGCCAGACAAAGCCGTAAGCAGTTATCCAACCAATGCTCGCTCTGGGGTGGAGAAACGAAAACACTAACTCCCTGGAGCCATGCCATGCCTTACGATGCGCCTGGTTCTTTGCGTCAGAGCCAGCTCAACAATCACACGAGCCTGCACCTGCCCTTTCCGCCTTATCCACGCCTCGTACGCTGATCAGGGTGCCTCTAGCAATGGCTCTCCACCCGTCAGCAACTCCGAGATCCAGACTTAGGCTCGATCTTCGTACAGGCTTCAAATTTCAAGCTTCTGCTGGCATGGGCCGAATTGTGCAGGTACATTCGAGCCCAATCGAGCTCCGGCTGTGTTGAGAGACTGCTCTAGCCCTTCACTCCGCTTTATCTGTGACGCCGGAACACAGTCTGCTTTCATGCAGACAGCCATGCGCACTCAAGATCAACCAGTTGGTGTCAATTGTAGAGTGGCGAGTACATGCCAGTAACGTCGACATGACTGAACAGCGGGTCGTGGCCTAGCTGAGCCTGGCTCATGTGGCTCTTTAGTGAAACCGGGCTTGCAGCTAGATCATTTCAGGCCAGTCGTCCTCCCGGGGCTTGCAGTTGCATAACATTGTTGAGGGTCCAGCCGGAAATGGACGGGGCTGACCCCATCCCGCTGAGACGCTATCGAGGCGTGCAAGGCGCTTCCGCCGCCGTCCCGTGTGATTGATGACGTGGCAGGTCGGCGATCTCCAAGACCAGCAGGCGTATGAGTCGAATTCTTCTGAAAGGAGGAACCGAAGGTATTCGTTCATTGGCGATATCGAGGCATAGGGTGGTGGTGGTAGATGCCATCAACACTGCTCAATCAAAGGGAAGGCGAGGGAGCCAGAGCGGCCGAAATCCGGAAGGGAACGATCTGCTCACGGAGCATCGGATGGAAGACAGGAAATGCCTCAGACACGGCGCAGCGCCCTCATTGTCGGTCAATCAAAACGGGAGGCAGCGGAGACATCAGGGCAGTGCAGCGCCTGCATAATTTGCCTAGGAGTGAGAAAATGCCTCATGAGTGTGTCCGAGCGACCAATTAGGTGGCAGGGGCCTTTTGAGAGTAAAGAGACGATGGAGGGATGAGGGTAGGACGGCGAGGGCGGCGTGGTTTTATGTGATGGGGTCAGCGCACGGGCCAAATAAAAGCAGCGAGACGCCAATCGAGCCTCCATTTCCTGCTTTGGAAGCCTCCATTACCGGATGCAGTTCCACTCTCACACATATACCTATAAATATATATATATATATTTCTGACGCATTGTGGTGGCACCGATTGTTCGACTTTTGAGGAAACTCAACACCAAAAAAGTATCGTGAGATGGCTCCTCCAGCAACGCCAAAAGCCTCACGCAGACGTCGACTCTTTCCAGCACAACAACACCTGTCTCCATGACAAGCACATACCTGACAGCCTTGCCATTGGACTCCGTGCGAGACAGTGTACGCGTCCCGCTCAGCTCGGCAGTCATCGCAGGGATATCCACCACCGCTGCTCTACTAGGGACAATAGTTCTCGTTTGTCTCGTTTAGCTAATGATATGCAGACGATGCGCAAAACGAAGTGAGAACGGCCATATCGCAACGGAACCAAGCGAAGCAAATGGAGCAGATGACGACAAAAAGTTGGGGGCCGAATGTGAACAAACAGCTCAGGAATTACCCGGCGACGAGCCGCAAGACGGATCACATGAATTCGTCAACAACCGACTTTCGGAGCTTGATACAATTCGTCCTCTTTCGGAGCTTGAGTCACTGGACACAAGTCAAACGCATTGGCCTGCTACACTTGTAAGCCCAGGGCACCTTGCATGGTCACGTGGATCATCCACCAGCCAATCAGCCCACCACTTCATGTATATAAGCTTAGGCTACGGACATCTCAGTCCACAACACTTAACACAACACTTAACACAACACTGAACACAACAACTACACCACACAATACACCCTTACCTCCACTATATCTCCTACTCCCAACTGCTTACAACACTTGCATCACCAATGGTGTCACCGACCATACCAGAAGTGATTGAGATCGGAAGTGGAAAGCCATCTCCTTATCATGAGCTAGATGCGCCAGCACATATGATAACAGACACAGCAAACGACGATAGCGCCGCCATGGGAGGGATCGGACAGGGCCACAAAAAGATCAGCAAATAGTGATATAGTAAATGCTTAGAACATATGGCACACCATGTCAAGGAGTGTCGGTCACCTTCCAATATCCTATCACTCTAAGCCGCACAACAAGAGTCTGTGCATATTACACATTGGCACGTGGCACGAAGCGCAGGTCCTGACCTGCTTGTCTCTGTGCCAGTGGATGTTTTATGCAAGGATTCTCGCCACGTGTTGAACGTAGCACGAGCTTCTTAGCGCCTATCTCACCTAATTCCACTGCCTGCATCTACATGGCCAACATCTTCCGGCACATCGACATCTGCAGCTCCTGCCCTTCCTGCGCACGGAAGGACCCCCTCTAGGTCGGCACATTGGATCAGCACTTTTTGGTATCGTTGTATTTGTGCTTTTATGCACAGTTGCTGTCATTCTGCGCTTTTGCCAAAATTATCAGAGCTTGCGTGCTAGGCGGCTTCGGTTAACACGACAAGCCAGCTCAGCCAAGCGAAAAGAAGACGAGCGTAGACGCCCCACGTCACAGCTCGGCTCGCTTGAGAGCGAAGAGAACTGATAGCGATGAGCTGGAAGAGAAGCTGCCATGATGTACCGATGCGGTGGATGAGCGTGGCATCTTGGGATGTACCAGCGCATGAGTACCACTTTCGGCCAGCAACATGTTGCGCGCCCAGGGTCACTGGGACTCCTCCCTCCTCAAAGCGGTTTTTTCTCGCATCTTGTCCTCCTCTCTAACAATTCCGGCAGTCTTCAGGTCCATCGATCCATTGATAGTCAACAACATGCACGCCCACCGTCGTTTTCTGTCCCCGGAAAATGATTACTCTCTGCGCATCGACACCCCGACTCAGACCCTTCATGCCGTGCAGTCGTCCCCAGAACCTACCGAAGCGTCATCTGAAAGCAATATCATTTTCACCATACCCCTCACTGTCGCCAGGTTTGAAGCGCCGTCGACGAGCACTTCGATGGCTTCTGCGGCCTTTTGGAGCCATGTGAATACAGTATCTTTTGAGATCTTGTCAACGGACAGGACTGCTCAGTCAGCAGTGACTATAACCGACACCGAAGTGGTGACCGTTACGGAGTTGCCAACTCCAGACCCCAGCCTCATCTCAACAGCTCGGCCTGCCACTCCAGTTCCTTTACCAGTCTCTCCAATGCTTTCTCACAATCCTTCACTTGTCGCTTCGACATCGCAACATGTCTCATCTCCCTCTAGCTCTCCGTATCCATCCGCCTCGTATAGCCTCGGCCCTGCATCTATAGCTGGTATTGTGCTCGGTACTATCTTTGCTGGTCTGTCTCTGGCGCTTGCGGTACTTTATTGCTCGTACGTGAGAGTGAGGAGGAAGAAGAGAGGGCATGTGGATCGGGGCCTTGGTGCTTGAAATGAGCATGGACAGGTATCACTAGGGAAACTTGTAATGCACTTCATGCCACTCCGACGCCTAAACGCTGATTGCTTGAGCGTTCAAGGCCAGGAAGGTGCTGCAATATCTCTTGAGATGTGAGGCGAGGTGCGTAGTGACGCTGCGCATTGGAAGCGGGGGAACAGGACTTTGGGCACATCGAATAGTATATATGGCCTAACTAGGCGCAGAGTATTACTCAACAAACCACCTCAAAGAACACATAACCTTCATTTCCTCACCCACCACACACTTCATCGCCCACCTTCAAGCCTCCACTCTCTTTCTTCACTCACCCATAATTAAACGGATTCCTACACAACGGACAACTCGAACTCCCACTCGTCCGAAACCACTTGAACAAACACCCCCCATGAAACAAATTCCTACACGTCTGACACCGCTTATCAGGCAACTTCTTATCCGCGCCCACAACGCTATAGCAAATCGCACACTCGGTCTGACCTTTCATCGCACCATCGACATTGCGCTTGAACGTCGTCAACGCGTCGATCAAACTACCGTTAAAGATAGTGATGGCGCCGAGCGAAGTGCGCAGCCAGGACTGCCATTTCGCTTCGTTGACAGCGACGCGGTTGAGCCCTTCGATGTGTGCGGATGCGAGTGGGAATGCAGGAGGGAGGGAAATGCGCATGGACATTGTTTGTTCGTCGACAAGGTAGGATGCTGTAATCTCACGGGCACGTGGGGCGACGCGCACGGTAAACGGGGAGTCGGGGTCGGTCGAAATCTGGGTGTCGGACCAGGATGCGACGGATACGAGGGCAGCGGAAATTACTGGAGGAGATATCTGCGGGGTGTTAGTAAGTGAAGGCCGTTTATATGATGGGTGCGGGAAAGGATGGGAAACGTACGTTCTTCTCGGTCCAGGGTTCCAGGGTCACGACTGTGGCGCGCGATTTGCAGTCGATGAACCATGACTTGGTCAGTGACGGGACGTGCTTTAGGCACAAGAAGTATAGATGCGTTAGCAGCCATTGCAGATCGCGCTTTGGCGGCTCCATGTCTGGCTGATATGTTGTGACGTCAAATCTCGACACGTCTACCGGCTTGTTGTGTGCGTGGCCGAGGAAGTCGAATGTGAAGTTGAGAAGACCGGGAAGATACTCGCCCTCTTTGATGTGGTCGACGTAATCGTTCTTGACCTTGAACGAAGCGTGCTCCAGATGATCGAACACTAAGAGCCAACTCAACAGATACCCTCGCAGAGGCAATGGAATGGCACGTTCTAAGTTGGCTTCAGCGAGAGCGGCGGTCGTAGGAGCGTCGATGATGAGGGACAATAGTTCTTCGGGTAAACGTGCTGTACTCTTCTCCAGTGCAGAGTCGATTGAGACCTGCTCTTGTGCCTCCTGAATCTGTTTGTGTAGGATGTCGAAAGCGGTCTGCTGAACGGGCTGCGACTCAACGTAGAGTAATGGATAAAGCTCTTCGGTAGATTCCAGGTGTTTCAGCGAAACCTTTGCGATTTGTCGCGCAAGGACGTCATTGACCATTTTCAGCGGTTGGTGATATTCGTCAGGGAAGTGTTGAGAGTGTTTCAGGAGGTTGATCAGACCGTTTGCAACCACCTGTTCCGTTTCATTCCAGGCATCGAGGAGGTCTTCGTTCGGTTCTTCAACTTGTGTCAAGCTTCGCAGCTGAGCATACAGCTTGAGCGACGCGTGAACAAATGGTATGGAACTGTCTTGACCAGAGTCACCCTCTTCGAGCTCCTGCGTGGACGACCAAGCTGCAGCCAGGGCCTGCAAAATGTCTGCCCAGTGTTCTCCATACATGTCACCCATTGTTGGGATGAGGATGGTCAGGGCACGACAAAGCTCGGCCTTGGTAGGTTTGCTTACGTGAGAAGCCTGGAGCCATGGAACCACATGCTTGACAAAGAAGACAAGTCGCTGCTTCGCTATGCTCTCCGTGATGCCATCTTGACCATGCAGAAGACTGTTCAGAAGCAAAAATTGCTGCAAGCCATCCTCGGGCTTCCGGTCGATATCGAGGCCGGTCAAGTCCGCCACGAGCTCGTTGCACATGCGCTCGCAGGACTTGGTCGCAGCCAAGGGCTCTTTGAAAGCATTCAGATATGCGAGAGTGGGTAATATCGCCTTGCTCCGCCGCACTGCCTTGAGCTTATCCTGCAACTGCTGAGTGTGAGTATTCCGCCAACCAATCATGTCTGTAGCATCGGCGACGAGGACGCTGTAAGTCCGCGCGGTGTAGTAAGCTCTCGGTGAAACGGTGGCCTCGACCTGATCAAGCAGCTCATCGGCCCAAGATATCAGCGATGAGCTCCCGCCTTCAGCCCAGGTTGCAGACAGCCGCTTCAGCTGCTGCGTGACAAAGATCTGCGCATCGGATATGAGTGTCATGGCATCAGTTTCTGTATCCGAATTGTAGTCTGCCCAGAGCCCGTTTGCTCCAGCAAGGCCAAGATTGTCATCAGCAAGCTGTATGGTCAGCGCAACGTTGCGGAAGTATGCGTCCAGAGAGGCTGTGGGTATGGTCTCGACCGGGAACAGTTCCGATTCTTTCAGTAGTCGAGTCACATACTGCGTTATGCGATAAGCTGAAGTGTAGCCATCCGCGTCTCGGGCAATATTGGCCGCATCAGTATTCGTTCCTGCTCTTCGAACGGTAGTCAGGGCATCCCCTGTGGCAATCTCCGTTGTGGAACTCTGCTGATCAACCAGATACACGGCGCCACCAATGGGGTTTGTGATAGCAAGAGAAGATTTGGGGACCGTGGTCAGGAGAGGCGACAAAGCAGTATTCCAGTCGTCCAAGCTAGGCAAAACACCCTGCAGTGCATCCCAATCATCCCCGACTTTGACTGACTGCTTTGCAATATCGACCAGCGTTTCGACCGATACGGACGATTGGTTCGCCTCACGAAGGCCTTGATGAATGAGCTCAAGGACGGACTTGTTTGTGTCCGATCCTGCCGCAATCATAGTCTGTATCGAAGCGTTCACAGCTGTGGCATCCTGCGCTATCTCCTCGTTGGGGGATTCGGAGGCAAGCAGCAGTCCCTGAAGTAGCTTTGGACCTTGCGGTGAAGCGACAAATTCTCGTAGCATTGATGGATTTGACCTGACGATCTGGCGAAGACCCTGCAGGGAGTATGGAGCACGTTGTGATATGGCCAACGACTGTGTCAGGTAGGACAAGATATCGTCAGTGGTCTCAGGCGCGAGAACCTTGGCCTGTGATTGTAGAATGCGATTGAAAGAATCCCACTCAAGCGAGCCTTCTACTGACCCGCGAACACTCTCGGAAACAAATTTTTGAAGCTCGGTATCATGAATGGCAAGATCAAATTCGGTCGGAATACGTGACGAGGTCAACAGTGCTTCGAGAGCTTTGGTCCGCGATGGTGACTCGGCTTCTTGCAAAACTGAACTCAAACATGCACGCCAAGAGTCTGGGAAGATAGTGCTCGTGTGAAGCGCGTACAGTACCTCAATAAGATATGTCGACGATGGCGAGGACAAAAGCTCCGGCAGCGTGTCATGAACGAAAGCTTCGAGCTCTTGTTGTGCTGAACTCTCTGAAACGAGGGTACCGTTGCGACTCAGAACGGCTGCGACTGCCGCAGCGGCACCATATGGCTTGCCATTGCGATTCTTCACCACATTGAGCGCTTCGAGAACTACCGTAGGTGAGGCTTGCGCAAAGACGGGTCGAAGTGGCTTGTATCCCTCGAGCTTCAGGGCCTGCTCTTGTAGAGTTGCAAAACGTGTAGCCAGCTGCGCGACTGCTGCTTGAGAAGTCTCGTAGTCCTTGGATTGCTCGGGTGCGGAAGTCTTGATGGCGTCAACAAGTCTTTGCGCATACTGAGGCCATTGCTCGCTAATCACAGGTGCCATGCCATCAATGCTCAGGGCTTTGGTGAGCAATGCGGCAGAGTTGGAAGGTATGGCCCATTGTGATGTCTCCACCGATGGTTGCAAGTAATGTGCAAGGATCGGGAGGACCGTTTCTTCTAATACTTTGCGCTTATCACCTTCTTGCAGACTGTCGTTGACGAGAGTGGTGATGCCGAGGTATGCGGTATATGCAGCCTCTTGGTTATACTTCGGCTCGTCTTTCCTTATGATGCCACCATGAAGCGCACCAAGAAGCTCGGCAGCGTCAGGCGCATTGGTCGGCAGCACGTCGCTGGGCACATTCTTGAGCAGTTCTGCCAGCCGTGCCCAGTGATCGCGCGGTCCTGACTGAGAACCCTTTTGGAGGAATTGTCGCAACCTTCTGTCCACCGCAGTCTTGCTTTTGTAGTGTTTGGTCCAGGCTGTAGGGCGGTGCTTCGTCAACGCTGTCAATGCGTCGAGGTAGTCGTACGCGGAGCCGGTCTGGTCGGAATGGAGTGCGACTGACAGGTAGGCTTTGCTGATGGTCTCAAGATTCGCCTGGACAGCTTCTGTGGATATGTTAGTACTGCGTGTGTCGTCGCTCATGTGTTTGCGCACCTGGCTCTTTTGTTATGCACGTCTTCAAGAAGCGATGCAGCGACCGTCGTATTGAGGCATCCTTGTGTGAGGCAAAGTCCCACAGCTTCTTGTCTCCCAACAGACCCTCGTAATCGGCCTGATACTTGGCCAGCTCTTGGCGCTGCAGATTCGCAAGCAAGCTGCCCAACAGCGATATGCATGCCGAGATGACGCGGCTGTATTTGGCCTCTGCATCGTCTGAGCTGACCGTTCGCTCGTCGCTCAGGGTGGCTGCACTCTCCTTATCGATGGCGTCGCGGCAGTACTCCAGTATGGGCTGCTGGTAGGCCTTGCGGATATTCTGTATCTTCTCTGGCGTGTTGAAGACCTGCTTCAGCGAGCTTTGTGTTGCCTCCACCACAGAGCGGTCGCTGTCGTACAGTCCGCACAACCACGCCGCGACGCTCTGGGGCATGTACTTCGCAATACGCTTGCCAGCCGAGGCAGCAATTTGGCCATGTAGCAGGTGGGCATGCTGGCGGACTGCTTTCGCGTTGTCAATCGAGGTGCGGGGATAGATCTTGACCTGGACAACGACTCTGATTACTAGGAGAACAGTATGTACATGTGGGTCCTGAACGCACCCATGCTTCCAGCAAGCCCTCCTCCGCTGGCTCTTCCAGCGCTGATGTGTATGCCTGCACGTCCTCCAGCGCCTTTGCCTTGGTTGTGCTGTCCCGCTTCGACAAATTCCTAAAGTAGACCACCACATTTGGATCTGAAATGGCCGAGAGGTCTGGTGGCTCCGAGACGTACGACAGCTGTGAAGAGACGGCGCCAAAGACTGCTGGGGATGAGGCGCCAAAGCCAGAGGAGCCGAGTGCTGTCGAGGCCGCCCGCGCGCTGCTCGCCTGTGCCTTTGCGCTGCGCTTGCTCATGGCGGGGTTGGAGCGTCCCCAATGCCGTGCTGGTGGTTGTTGAAAAAGTGCCAAGCCCTCGATAGTAATGCTGATAGAGGTTGCACCACTGCGAATTGGAAGGAGCGACAAGGAAGTGACCAAAGAAAAGGCAGATATGTACAACAAAGTTATTTGTGGGTTATTGCGGCTCAAACCTCGATGACGGCACGCGAAAGGGCGGACATGAAGCTAAGGCCGGATCAAATCTAGCGTGTTTTTGTCGTGCATGAGCCATGATGATCTTCATGGCAGCTCCATTGTCTTTTGGCAACAACACCATCGCCACGACAGCTCCGCGCGGGCGTGCTCGCCAACATGTTGTTCTACATCGACTCCCTCCCAGTGCTCTTCCCCTATCCGCGGGTCTATCCCGAGCAGTATGCCTACATGTGCGACATCAAGCGCACCCTCGATCAGGGTGGCCATTGCGTGCTCGAGATGCCTTCAGGAACAGGCAAGACCATCTCGCTGCTCTCACTCATCGTCGCGTATCAGCAGCACTATCCTGAGAAGCGAAAGCTGATCTACTGCTCGCGTACCATGTCCGAGATTGAAAAGGCGCTCGCCGAGTTGAAAAACTTGATGAAGTACCGCACCTCAGAGCTGGGCTATGAGGAAGAATTTCGAGGCTTGGGCTTGACAAGTCGAAAGAATTTGTGTCTGCACCCCAGCGTGAAGCGTGAGAAAAGTGGTAATGTCGTTGATGCCCGGTGTCGAAGCTTGACAGCAGGCTTCGTCAAGGAGAAGAAGGAGCGCGGCGAGGACGTCGATCTCTGCGTCTACCATGACAACCTCGATTTGCTAGAACCACACAACCTGATACCACCTGGCGTCTTCACATTTGACGGTTTGCTCAAGTATGGTGAACAACACAAGCAATGCCCGTACTTCACAGCGCGGCGGATGATGGCCTACTGCAATGTCATCATCTACTCATACCACTACCTGCTCGATCCCAAAATCGCTGAGCGGGTGTCGAAAGAACTGTCCAAGGACTGTATAGTCGTCTTCGATGAGGCTCACAACATCGACAACGTGTGCATCGAATCACTCAGTATCGATCTAACAGAAGATTCGCTGCGAAAGGCCACAAAGGGCGTCAACAACCTCGACCGCAAAATCACCGAAATGAAGTCTACCGATGCTGAGAAGCTACAGAATGAGTATGCGAAACTCGTCGAAGGGCTGCGGGCGGCCGACGAGGCGCGTAATGAGGATGCCTTCATGGCAAACCCAGCTCTACCAGACGATCTGCTCACAGAGGCAGTGCCAGGAAATATTCGAAGAGCAGAGCACTTTGTCGCCTTCCTCAAACGCTTCATCGAGTACCTCAAGACCCGCATGAAAGTTCTGCACGTCATTTCCGAGACACCACCGTCCTTCCTCGCACATCTACGCGAGCTCACCTTTATCGAAAAGAAACCACTCCGCTTCTGCGCAGAGCGTCTCACCTCCCTGGTGCGTACACTCGAGCTCACCAACATCGAAGACTACCAGCCACTGCAAGACGTAGCCACCTTTGCCACCCTCATCGCAACCTACGAGACCGGCTTCCTCCTTATTCTCGAGCCCTTCGAGTCGGCAACCGCCACTGTGCCTAACCCCGTCTTCCACTTCACATGTCTGGACGCAGCCATTGCCATCAAGCCTGTCTTCGAACGATTCTATTCCGTCATTGTTACTTCTGGAACCATGTCTCCGCTTGACATGTACCCCCGCATGCTCAACTTCAACACCGTCGTCCAAGAGTCTTTCACTATGACCTTGACGCGAAAGTCATTCCTGCCCCTGATCGTCGACCGCGGCAACGAGCAGACTCAGGTGACATCACAATTCGGCCACCGCAACGACCCGCAAGTCCAAAAGAATTTCGGCGACCTGCTGCTCGAATTCTGCATACTCACTCCAGATGGCGTCGTTGTATTCTTTCCGTCTTATCTCTACATGGAGTCCATCATCTCAGCCTGGCAGGGTTCAGAGCTCCTCGACAAAGTCTGGAAATACAAACTCATCCTCGTCGAAACTCCCGATGCCCAGGAAACCGCCCTCGCGCTCGAAACCTTCCGCACCGCATGCAACAATGGCCGCGGCGCAGTCCTGCTCTGCGTCGCACGTGGCAAAGTCTCGGAGGGAATCGATTTCGATCACCACTACGGCCGCACGGTGTTATGCATGGGCGTGCCATACCAATACACCGAGTCGCGTATCCTAAAAGCGCGCCTCGAATTCCTGCGCGAAACATACCGCATCAAAGAAGCCGACTTCTTGTCCTTTGACGCCATGCGCCACGCCGCACAGTGTCTGGGCCGCGTCATCCGCGGCAAAGACGACTACGGCATCATGGTGCTAGCAGACAAACGCTTCAACAAAAAAGTCACCCAGCTGCCGAAATGGATCCAGCAAGGCCTCGATGCCAAATCTACTAAACTATCCATCGGCCAGGCGGTGTCGACGGCCAAGGCGTTTCTGCGCGATATGAGCACACCGTGGTCGAGGAAGGAGCAGGAGGGCCATTCGAGTTGGAGTCTGGAAGATCTGGAGAGCCACCAGAGGAAGATGAAGCAAGAGGGTATTAGTGGGACGGATAATCCGCGTCTCAGAGCGCTCGAAGGACGTGCGGAGGTCGAGATTGTGGAGAAGCTGGAGCTTGAGGGCGAGGTGGATGAGTTTGGCGGCGAGGATTTGGACGAGGTCATGGCAGATCTGGGATAAGCCGCAGGATAGTATTGAGATTGAGTTGATAATGGCCAGCATTGACAAACGAGAGGCGGATGTGGAGACTCGTAACACGAGGAACGCCTTGGGGATTCTCGTGAAGAAAAGCCCAAGTGAATAAATTCATGGTTATGTAGCGGTCTTTATTTTGCGGCTTCACCCTGCGTTTGATAGCACGTACCACAGCGAAACGAGAGGTGATACACACACTGTTCCCAGACTCGCTGGGCGGTCCAGCGCTGCGCCGAGTCTCGTTGTGTCATCCAAATGATGATAGATGGCAGGAAAGCCATGTCTGGTTGACATTGCGATTGTTCCAGGAGATACCAGTGTATGTTGTCCATGGCGTCTGCATATCTGACCGGTTCTGGGAACACGACCGTCGAGTTAAGGACTGCATATATCTTGATGAAGACACAGCTTAGGGAGTACACATCCGACGACAAGTCGCGAGGCTGGTTTGCAAGGACTTTGGGTGCGGCCCACCTTGGAGTCTTTTCGCTGGGACTAGTGGTTTCGCTGTGCTCCCGACTCGAGAGCGTAGTGGCAGCTGCCAGGGATCGAAAGCATGTCTCGCAGCCTACTTATGGTACAAATTGCCCAATCATCGACCGGTCGAGACCGTCTGCCCCGCGATGGCAGATGTAGTGATGTGCGACATTGGATTCAGGGCGTATCCGACAAGCTGAGAGTGACATTACCCATCGCTCGAGTCCTGGTCCCCGGCGCCAATTGCACACGCGTGCTCTCACTTCTCAGCCGTGCGAACACGCTCGAGTACTACGATTTTCAGCTATCAGGGCAGTGGTTCTGACCTGGAGACACAAGTGACAAGCTAACAAGTGGATTCAAAGAAACGGAAGAGACGAGGCTGTGGTTGGCCCTACCAAGGTTTCAGTCTACACCGCTGCGTTTATTGAGCTGAGATGAGACTCGATGTTCTACCTAGAAATACCTGTGGTGATATCTGTCTACCTGATATTGAGGATGGAGTCGGAATCGTCGAACAGGAGGAAGACATGGGTGTGGGGGTGTGTGAAGATTGGTCGCCGATTGTTGTGATGTGATGTGGTGTAGGCTTGCACTCTGGCTAATGTAGTGTCAAAACACGCGAAAAATGTTTGCGCAACGACAACAATGTTGATTGATACGAAAAGAAGGTAGTGTATTGCATTAGATATGCTCTTGCTGTTCTCGAAGTGTTGGCATCGTTCCGAGTCGCGTTGCGGTGTGGTTGCCGTATGTGCCTAGTCTGTCTACATCTTGATGGCTCTTTCCACGATGGTTACACTCACAGTCACCCACCACGCACCGGGCACAGCGATGCACACTCTAAAGCTGAACAAAGACACAAGCAAATTGCAAGAAAGGTCCAGAATGGGGATCAATGAGCCGGATTGAAGACTTCAATAATATGCACAACTACTTGAGTAGACTGGTAGTGACGGCTAGAGCGAGCCACACCTCCTTTCCCTCCTCCAAATGTAATTAACGAACAGACATTCCCCCTTTCCGGATCGACTTAAGACCTAAAGACGTATGTGAGGTCAACTAGGGTAGAAACCTGGAGTAACGCAAGCGCAAGTCCAATTGCCAATGTCCAAGAACAAGTGACTCGCAACTTCAAAACATGCAGTAGAGACAGACAATCAAGCCTCCTCCATCAAGTCTCTGAATTAGCGCACTTCTTCCTCATGTCTTCCTTCACGTCTCCATGTCCACAAACAGCCACTTATCGCTCGTCAGCTCCGCACCGTCCGAGAAGTCATCGAGTGTAGTCAGACTAAAACCGATCCAGCCCAGATCCTTGACGATGGTATCACGGGCTGTGACTTCGGCGTGTCGATCGATGCAGACGACAAGGCGGTCGCAGGAGAAGTGTGGGACTTCGCAGAGTTCGAGGAGAGCCATGAGCCTAGAAAATGTGTCAGCAAGATGATAGATTGATGATGTGGATCTCGGAGTTTGTAAGAACTTACCCAGCCTTCAAATCCCCCACAACAACACTCTGATCGAAGAAGACAAACATAGCTTTCTCGTCTTCCTTCTCCGCCACGAACCCACGGAACCGTATGCCGCCCACATAATCCCACATCTCAATATAGTCTGTGATTTTGCCGTGCGTGCTCTGGTCCGTCGTCTTGACGCCATAGTCGTCGATATTGTTATACATACCCATCACAAGCGAGTCCTGACGCGTTTGGCTCCCCTCACCCAGGAAAACAGACCGCAGTGTCTCGCAGAAGAGTCTCTCACACTCTCCCGTAATGGTGTATGCTGCCCCCCCTCGCCGCGTGCTAGCCGCGCTGGCTTTGGTGTGCGCTGCGCCGAGGGGGGGACTTGAAGGGGGTGATGGAATTCCCTAAATCGAGCGTTAGCGAGATGATGGTAGTCGGCATGTGAATGTTTTTGTGCAAGCAGTGTAGGAGAGGGGACATGGAGGACGTACCGAGCTGACCTCAGGAGCACCACCCAGCCCCGAAAGCCCCCGTAGTGCACTGGAAGCCCTCGAGGGCGCCCGTGCAAGCGTTCACGGCATAGCAGCTAGCCGTGACAGGAGCGCTCGAGCTCGCGTACGAGTGAATTGAATTACTACTACTACTGTGTATTGTTAATTCTGTGCCGCATACATGGTTTGCCGAAGTGCAAGACTTGCCTACTACTGTTTCGTTTCATTGCTGAAATCGCCATTGCTACAGTTTCGCCACAATTGCTGACGGTGAGGTCGGCGAAGAGGGGTATATGGTGACTTTAGCAGGCAGCTATGTTGTTGCGAGAATATGAGACGTTGGTGTAACTGTAGACTGTAGGGCTGTGAATGGTGATCGGTCGTAGACGATGGCGCACATGAGAAGCGGAGAAAGAGGCGTGTCGGCTCTCACGGCGTTTTGAGGGCCCGTGCTACGTGACAAACGGCTGATTGGTTTGAAGCAACCACTAGCGCCAGAATCTTCGACAATGTACGACCAAGTCAACCCATGGAACGTGGGAAGAGTCAGGGGATGGGATATGGTATCATGTACCGTGTTTTACGTTCTCATCAGGTGGTCTTGCAAGCTGGCTTGAACTTGTTATATTGCTACATAGACCCGACCTTAACACCGAGAACTTTTTCGAAATAGCTTCCTCAGCGAGATGATGCCTGAAAACGGCACATCGCCTCGCTATATGCGTAGTACATGGCCGAGAGATCCGTCCTCCCTGCACATCTATAATATTCAGGCTCCAGATCATGCAAGTGGGATATCCCGCGATAAAGCAGACAACGACATGGATGAAGAAAGCGCGAGAGCAAAGAAATAGGCGTACAGTCAGGCGGCATGCTTAACCGACAGAGATGCACTTGATGTCGAAGATCAAGTCAGAGTTGGGTGGGATGTCCGGTGGTGCACCCTTCTTGCCGTACGCGAGCGCAGCGGGAATGGTAAGACGACGCTCGCCGCCGGGAGTCATGCCAGCGACACCGACGTCCCAGCCCTTGATAACTTGGCCGACACCGAGCTTGAATGAGAAAGGCTTGCCCTTTTTGTTGGCTGAGGCGACTGTCAGTACGGAACACATGCCGATGGAATGTTGCTTGACTTACAGTCAAAGACCTTGCCGCTCTTCAGCTTGCCGATGTAGCGCATCTCGACACGGTCACCCTTCTTGGCGGCCTTGCCCTTGCCCTCCTTCTTGTCGTCAACAGTGACACCGCTGACATTGCGCGGGCCTTTGGCAGCCTCCTTCTTGGGCTCGGCCTTGGGCGCCTCGACCTTGGGCAATGGTGAGCCGGTGGGACCCTGCTCGAGGTTCTTTGCAAACTGTACCTTCTTCTTGTCGCTGCTAGGAGCCTCGGCAGCCTTCTCGGTCTTCTTCTCCTGTGCGGCAGCAACGGCCTGGCCGTCGTTCTTCTTGAGCTTCTTGGCCTGCTTCTTGCTGACCTTCTCCTCGCCATTGGCCTTGCTCATCAGATCGTCAAGGGTAGCATCATCTTCCGACTCGGCGGCGCGCTTCTTGTTGGCCTTCTTGTCAGCCTTGACGAGCTTTGGCGCCTCCTCCTCGTCGATGTCGACCTCTGCAATGCGAGGGTCTTCGAGGCCGTCGAGCCCGTCCTCCTCAGACTCGTCCATCTCGTCGATATCGAGCTCATCCTCATCAGACCCAATGTCGTAGCCAAGCTCGTCGAGACCGTCGTCCTCGTCATCCTCGCTGTCCTCCTCGTCGGGGAAAGCTACGTAGTTGCCAGTGACAAAGATGTCGTGGGTACCTGTGACCGAGAGGTAGACCTCCTCACCCTCACGGACGGTGATGTCGAGAGGCTGCTGATAGTGCTGTGCAATATTAGGCGCTGCCAAATTGGGATGAGAGGGTGGTAGCTTACGTTCTCAGGGTTGAGGGTGCAGAGAACAAACTCCTCTGGCTCCATATCCTCGTCATCCTCAGACTCGTCCTCGTCGCTGATATCGTCGTCTGTGATCTTTGCCTTGCCCTTTGACTTGCCATTGACGCCGTTGGTCAAGCTGCTGTCGACCTCCATCTCGTCTGCCTCAAGCTCTTCCTGCAGCTTCTTGGTGAGAGCTGCCTGCTTGGCCTTCTTCGACTTGACAGGGTCGCTGGGACCGCCATTCTTCTCGCTCTCGCTGTCACCCTCATCGGAAGAGTCAAGTTCCTCCTCGGGAAGAGCGCCAGCAGCACGAAGCTTGGCGGCGATGGCCTCGATGTCCTCCTCATCGTAGACCTCGTCATCTTCCTCGTCGCTGTCCTCAAAGTCAATGGGCACGCGAATGATCTTGAGAGTCGCGCGCAAGACTTGGTTCTCCTCATCGGTCTGGGCGGGTGCAGTAGGGTCCAGAGCTGCCATGGTGATCCGGAACTGGACGAATTAGCACAAGCTCTCGATTGCGATTGCGCAAATCTTCAGGCTTGGACATTTCCATATGAACGTCGCATCCTCAAGAAGTACGTGTTGGGTATACTTACAGCAGAGGACGGGTCAATGGCAGCTAGAATTGGGATACCACCAGCAGGCACGCAGCGTCCATAGACACCGGCCGCAACGGGACCACTTGGGCCAGACATTTTGAAAAATGAGAGGGTTTAAAGCAGCAGAAAAGGCTAGTCAACGAAATGAAATGTGGCCTTGAGGTTCTCGTAGATGCTCAGAGGGTTGCGCAGCTAACAGACAGCTGATTGAGCAGAGATATGTCGAATGCAGGAAAACGAAAAGCAGCCAAGATTTCGTGTTGCAAAGAAAAGTTCCCCAGCCAGCTTTTAGCGCAACCTCACCGCCTACGGGACTGGCAGAATCGGCAACAAACGACCCACCCACTCCACCATTATTCGCGCTAGTCATGACGAACGCGAACTACCCTGCCACGCGCTTTCATCCCCACCACCATCACCACCACGACATGCGGCAGCCTCAATATCCTCAAGGACCCCACGAATCATGATAACAGCCCCGATAAACTCCCTCGACCCGCCCTGGACGCTTTTCATAATATCACTCCAATATGGGCTCGCGACTGGACAAGAACTCCAAGTCGGTCCGCAAACGCATCGAGAAGCACACGTTTGATGGCGAAGATGGCGAGGAATATAAGGGCTCAGCATTCGGTGGCTTCACCGACTACTTCCGGCGCAAGAAGATTAAGCTGCAGAACCTGGACGCCGACATCCGATCGCAGGCTGGCGACAAACCCGCCATCTTCAAGGGCATCGTCGCGCACGTGAATGGCTACACCCAGCCCTCGCTCAATGACTTGCACACCCTTATTGTTCGGTATGGGGGTGGCTTCATGCAGTACCTGGACGGTAAGACCACAGTGACGCACATCATCGCGAGCAGTCTCACTCCGAAGAAGGTGGTCGAGTTCAAGAGATACCGCATCGTCAAACCAGCATGGGTTGTGGACAGTATACAGGCAGGGCGGCTACTCCCTTGGAACGAGTATCGTGTAGTAGACGAGGGCGAGAAACAGAACGTGCTGGCCTTCGACAAAGGAAAGGTGCTCAGTCAGGCCAATGTCAAGGCGAGGGGCTATCGCGACCAGACGGATGCAAGCTGGTACACGAATCAATTGAGGGTTAGCCAGGCTAGTCCCTCGAGTACGCCTACCCCGAGTGGTACCATGCGCTCGCGTTTCTCCAAGCAGCGACTTCCCACACCAGACGATGACATCTATGAGGACAATGATCTTCCGCCCTCGCATCAGCCCGAGATTGATCCCATAGAGCCAGTCGCTGGCGAGGCCAAGACCACAGAAAAGCTGGTAACGCCGCCCAAGACCAGCCCGACGCTCGCACCCCAGCACAACTCTTTCGAGGACAAGGAATTAGATGATGCAGCTGCGGCACTTGACGACAGCCTCTATGCTGAACCCACACCTCCAGCTGCCCAAGATACTGTGCCAGACGTCAACGGCGAGCGCGTGATGGACTTCATTGCTGCGGCAAATGCACCGTCTGGTGACCGCCAACTGACTGCAGAGGAACACAATGCAATCCTACTCCGCGACCCAAAGATCCGCAAGTCAACCGTGGTCGACCCCAACTTCCTTGAGCAATACTACCGCGAGTCTCGCTTGCACCATCTCTCCACCTGGAAGGCCGATCTCAAGTCGCAATTGCAAGCGCTCGCAAGTGAAAAGACTGCAACTCAGAGAGCCAAGCAAAAGCGTCCAGCAGGGGCGCGACGATACATCCTGCATGTCGACTTTGACAGCTTTTTCGCAGCAGTCAGTCTAAAGAAACATCCGCAGTACAAGGATAAGCCAGCGGTGGTAGCACACGGTCAAGGGAGTGGATCGGAGATCGCCAGTTGCAATTACCCAGCTCGAAAGTACGGCGTAAAGAATGGAATGTGGATGAAGCGAGCCCAAGAGCTGTGTCCTGACATCAAGATCCTGCCATACGATTTTCCTGCCTATGAAGAAGCCAGTAGAGCATTCTACGATGCTATCCTTGCAACTGGAGGCCTGGTTCAAAGTGTCAGCATCGACGAAGCTTTGGTTGATGTGTCATTCATCTGCCATGCCGCTGGTGGAAGTGATGGGCGCCAAGCTCACAAAGGCAGTAATTACCGTGAACAAGCGAAAGCGAATGACATTGCACAATCCTTGCGAGCAGAGGTCAAAGCAAAGACTGGCTGCGATGTTTCTGTAGGCATCGGCGGCAACATCCTCTTGGCCAAGGTCGCGTTGAGGAAGGCAAAGCCTGCCGGACAACATCAGATCAAGCCGGAAGACGTCTTGGAGTTCATCGGCGAGCTTCCAGTGCAAGACCTGCCGGGCGTGGCGTGGTCAATTGGCGGCAAGCTTGAGGAGATTGGCGTTAAGTATGTCAAAGACATTCGCGAACTTTCAAAGGAGAGACTTGTCCAAGCCCTCGGTCCCAAGACTGGAGAAAAGCTGTGGGAGTACTCTCGCGGTATTGACCGTCAAGAGGTGGGCGAACAAGTCGTCCGCAAGTCCGTCTCTGCAGAAGTGAATTGGGGCGTGCGATTCGAAAATCATGAACAAGCGGACGAATTTATCGCAAGCTTGTGTGGCGAGCTACAGAAGCGTCTCCTCAAGGAAAAGGTCAAAGGCAAGCAGTTCACGATGAAGATCATGCGACGCTCGCCAGATGCTCCGTTAGACCCGCCGAAGCACCTCGGTCATGGCAAGTGCGATACGCATAACAAAAGCATTGTGCTTGGAGTTGCGACAAATTCGAAACAGGTTTTAATGAAGGAAGCGGTTGGTATTTTGCGTGGATTTGGATTTTCGCCTGGCGAATTGCGAGGCATTGGCATCCAGATGACCAAGCTGGAGCCCATGAAGAGCGCCACAGACGGAACCCCTGAGAGCTCTCAGAGGCGACTGCAATTCAGAATTGGCGCGGCCGAGACAGTTCTCCCTCGCAAAGCACCGACCCCGAAGGCTCCAGTGCCAGAGATCGTCGAGGAAGATCCCATTCAAGATGACCCAGAGACGCCACGGAAACCCAAGGTAGCAGTTGAAGAAGAGCCTGTAGCATTTGGTGCGGAGGAACTTAATCATTCCACTCCTTCTCGTCGTCCGCTGAATACGCTGGGTACACAATTTATCATGCCTACGCAGGTGGATCCAACGGTGCTGGCCGAACTACCAGAAGACATTCGTGCGAAGCTACTACGTCAGACTCGTCAGTCGTCACCGTCTCCAGCTGACTATAGCGCTATAAGGGACGTAGGCTCTACTCCTACCAAGCCACTGCCATTTGCCATGACAGCTCTTCCCGGGCAGTCGCAGCTTGACCCAGACATCCTGTCCGCCCTACCTCCTGAAGTCCGGGCAGAAGTTCTCGCACAGCATGCTGCAGGTGCGACACCAGCCTCACCTTCCCGACGGCCACGCCACACTGATCAGACTCTGCTCCCGCAGTCGCCTCGCAAGAATAGGCTCATTGGCATACCAGCCAAGAAATCCATCGTACCAATCAAACGTGGTCGCGGCCGCCCACCCAGATCTGCGATGCTCGCAGCCGCCGCACAAGCTACAGCAGTCAGCAAGAACGGCAAGACATTGACTCAAGCAAATTTCATCTCCAAGAAGAATCCTGCGAGAGAAAGTGTTAGCCGCGAAGGTTCTACTGGACCTGTGACATTCGAAGACATAGCTCCAAAAGATGTGCCGGCACCAGCCAAGAAGAAGAGTGACGACGAACTCGATCCAGACTTCCTCTCAGCTTTACCGCCTGAACTACGCGCCGAAGTCATAGCCGAGCACAAACGTAAGAAACTCCAGGCATTTCGTCTCGCCGTGAATCGAAGGGCCAAAGCAGCACCCCCAGTTCAGGGACCGAGACCTGTACAACGCACCAAAGTCCCGCGCCCACCGAAGCCAACTTTCACGACGCAAAGATTGAGCGACGAGAAAGATCTCCGCTCCGCAATGCGCGAATGGGTGCGTGAGTTCGCAGATGAAGGGCCATACGGTGAGGATGTTGCTGCGTTGGTGAAGTACCTTGGCAAAGTCGTGAGCAATGAGAGAGATCTGGGAAAGGCTGTTGGTGTTGCCAAGTGGGTCGACTGGGTCATTGGCGACATCGCTGGCGACATAGACGACTTTGATCACGAGAAATGGGACGAAGCGCTACATCAGATCAAGCTGGGTATTACATCAGCAGCGAAAAGAAGAGGTTTGGGTGCTGTGTCTTTTGACTGAGCACCATCAAGACGTTGCATGCGTATGGAGTTGTGGCGTTTCAGGTATACCATTGTTGTTCGAAAGAGGGATTACTATTATGTCGCAATGCAGTACGAAATAAATGAGCCATTACGCCAAAGGGTGCGCCGATCCTGTACATCCGAAGTCCGTCCAGGGAGTGTTGGGGGTATCTGTGGGTATGTGAAGTCGTGTATCGTGTCCATCGGTCGTGTTGAAGTGTGGGGTATCCAGCGTGATGTAAACAAGGAAACCAAACTCCAAAGAACCGTCACCAGCGCGCATCGAGCTCCATGCTCAAAACGCACGGTTCTTCCTCCTCCTTCTCGCCAATTGTGGACTCCAGATCCCACTAAATAAGTCCTCACACTCGTCTTCGTCCTGCGAATCAAACTCAATCTCATCTTCTTCATCTCCCTTGCCTTCTACGCCACCGTTCTTCTCAATGTCATCCTTCGTCTCGTCGACCCGTCCGTCTTCCCACTCAACGCCCTTGACAACCCTCTTCGTCTCCAAAATAAACTTGCCCACTTTATACCGCTGCCCCTCCTCGGCTGCCTCGACGTACTTCCACCCCAGCACGCTTCCACATCCGCGACACGAGATGTCAGACACGGTATGCGCGCCGGTAACAAGTTGCCGCGGGACGGGCTTGTGCGTGAGAGTATTCGGCAAATCCCCGGTTTTCCAGCCCGTGCTGGACATGGTACCGCCGCGACTGAAGCCGAAGAATGTATGGGTGTGGGAAATGGGAGAGGCGGGCGGACTGACGAGGTATGCGCGGCCGTGACGGCCGGTGAAGCCTTTGGATATTATGGATGAGGTGGGGATTAGGTCGGTAAGGCATTTGTGGCAGCGGAGTAGCGAGTTTGGCGTCGTGCTGAGGTAGGAGGTTGGTTGGGGCGGCGAGGAGGATGGTGTGCTGGTGGGTGAGGCGCTGATTGTGGTTGCACTGGAGCGGCGGCGGCGGAAGGGAATGCTGGGGAGGAGGAAGAGGGGGAAAGGTTGGGTTGGAGAGGGCGACATGTTCGTGAAGTTTGACTGCCGTAGATGGTCGAGTTGGAGATATACTTTGATATTTGACTGGAAAGCGAGCTGGGATATGGTTGATACTAGGCTATCCTGAGAATATTCCGCGCTTTGTCTTGGTAGTTTGGTGGCTTGATGCTGTGGTATGCGATATAGGTAGCAAGCGCGTGGGATGCTGCAATTTGGAGACGTTATGTCTTCCTACGCCGCGGTTATGTATGTTGGAAAGACAGGATTGAAATGGTTGTTCATAAGAAGGGCACTCCGATGGCTTTAGCGTTTGCAAACACGTCCCTCTGCTGGCTATTTCCGGTGTTGTGGTCCACTGCGTTTATATGATGTCCAGCCTTTAAAAGCTTCCGCGGTGCCCCGCCAGGCTGTTAGGGTTGACAAAAGCAGCTCTCCAGGAGCGCGAGAAGTGTATGCTGAGTGACTGAAGCAATATCAGGCTCCAGAAAGGGAGAAACCCTTCCCTACGAGGGTTCTCGTCGCAAATGACTTGAGATGGTGGTGCAGGTGACGTGCTTCACCGCCTAGCGCCGATAAGCCGGGCTAGAACGCCACAACCGAGCGCGGGGCTGTTGAACGCTGCACCTCGGTCGGTCTTCAAGCAGTCGTGTATGCCGCGCTTTGCGCAAGTCAGGCGTCAAACGGACGTCTTCAATAATCAGAATGTCGAGGCGGAGAAAAGGTGAATCTGGTCTCGGGCCTCAGGTGCAGTGAGTAAGGCGTCCTCGAATCATGACTAACCACGCAGATCATGCGACTGAAATCAACATCACGAGTGCGTTGGCAACTCCGATATGGTCCGGTTGGTCCTACTCAGCGAAATGCACCTTCGGTCTGACCTGCCTGCGATGTTATAAAATCACCTGACGTCCTCGTGGCTCGACTCCCTAATCCTCGGAGCAAGACGCGATGTTGCGAAGCAAGACGGTCCCAACGATCATCTTGACGGAAGTTGGCGGCGCACTGATGAAGAAGGTCTCACTTCTCTTCATGCATAAATCGTCACGGAAAGATAGCATGTCTAGACTAAGTGCGAGCGATGGCTGACCAGGTCGGAAGACATCGCTCTTTCTATGCAAGTCTTAGCTGCCATTTCGCATCCCCTTCAGCTTTCCCCATATCAGCAATCCCCATCTTGAGTGCTCTTGCGCTCTCGAAACACTTCCTGCCCCTCCCATAATCTTGAACTTTGCCTCACTCACCATGTCTCTTGAACTGTTCATCCGTCCTTTGTCAACAGAGAGACTCGACTGTATTACTACTCAGCATCGGCATTCTCATCGCAGAGTTCATCGGAACGCCGTACGAAGATGATGGCACTCGTACATGCTAGAAAGAGAAGAGATACACGGGCTTCCCGCGACAAGGGCAAAGTCCGTCTCATCGAGCACTCTGGACAAGAGCTGCTCAGCGCCTCAACAAAGCCGACCCAGGCTCGCAACAGCATCTCCGCTAGTGGCACTTTTAGCAATTTGCGCAAGGGCAGCATCAAGATCTTTTCCATCTTCCGCAATGGCAAGAGTAAGTTTAACGTATAAATTGCTCTACAGTCTGCTTACGCATTGGCCAGGTCGCGCTACAAGCTCTGCAATACCTGCGGCAAGCAGCAATAGTTCCGGCTCGAACACGACAGATACCACACAGCGAGCGGAAGTCATACAGCACACCATCAAAAATACCCTACAGAGTCCTAGTGTTCCTAACATACCCTTAACCCTACCACAACTCAATCTACGCCACCGAAGCTCGTCCCTACAGCAGCTCACCAATGCCGCGGTCTTCGATGGCGAATCTGAGCCCATCATGAGCACACGCGAACCACATCCTGTCGGTCTGCAGATGAGCAGGTCAACGCCCGGTTTATCACGACAGCTTACAACGAAGATCTCGAACACGCTCTTCCACAACGATACAATCATTCATCGTCCCAAGTCAAGCTCACGGCCTAGCGTTCAGACGGCATATTTCGACGATGCCTCCATCAATCGCGACGGTGAAGCATCTCCGCAGAATGTTATGTCCGACGTTCCCTCTCTACCGTCTTTGCCTTCACAGTCCCAGAGTGCGCCATGGAGCCGCAATGGCCCTGTCAGTCAATCCACGGCTCCAACATCGCTTGTTTCCTCAGGTGCTCCATTATCCGCCGAGACGACACATCGAGCCAACAATGGCTCCGGAACTGCGCCAGTATCCGTCTCGCCCATATTCGAGTCATCGTCAGAGCGTATCACATCGCGGTGGCTTGTGTTCCCTCGCCAGGATGCACCGCGAGTGGGCAGCCCATCAGTTGCCACCATTGAGAATGCGACAGCGGCCAAGGTCTTCTTTGAGGCTCACTTCAACCAGCTTCTTGGAGCCAAATTGACCCAACGCTCCATGCGTCGCCGGGATATGGAACGCAAGGTCTTTGTTATGGCATTGCCGAACGACCAGCGACAACAGCAGCGAAAGGCATGGTACGCCGCAGAGAGCTACCACCTCCGCCAGACCCGCGTCTTGAAGTCGAAAAGTCTTGTACGCCAAAATATCAAAGGCGTTCATGTGTCTAATTATGACATTGTCAGGGTTCTCGGCAAGGGTAGCTTTGGAGTGGTGCGTCTCGTGCGCGAAAAGACCGACCATGACAGCACCGGTAGTAGCAACGAAGCATATCGTATAGACCACGTTGACGGTGCATCGATCCGCGGCATAGACATCCCGTCGCCACCAATTCGCAAGACGAAGCAAGTGTTTGCCATGAAGGTTATCAGAAAGTCTGATATGCTGCGAAACAGCCAAGAAGGCCACTTGAGGGCAGAGCGGGACTTTCTTGTAGCATCGGAGAACTCTCGCTGGGTTGTCCCGCTCATTGCATCATTCCAAGACAACAACAATCTCTACCTTGTCATGGAGTATATGGTTGGCGGCGATTTCCTTGGCTTGTTGCTTCGCGAAGACATCCTCGACGAGAACGTTGCGAAATGGTACCTAGCAGAGATGATCTTGTGCATCGAAGAAGCCCATCGGATGAATTGGATTCACCGCGACGTTAAGCCTGACAACTTTCTCATCACATCATCAGGACATCTCAAAATCTCTGATTTTGGCCTCGCCTTCGACGGTCATTGGACCCACAACCAGACGTACTATAACGAACATCGGTATAGTCTACTTCGCGACTTGGATCTACAAGTACAAGGCGATGCACAAGATGCCGAAGAAGAAGAGGAACGCCAGAATGCCAGGAAAACCTTCGACCTGATCCATAGCAAGACTTCCGGTCGCGGACCGTTTGAGGTGAAGCAGGACGGTGCCAACGAACCGATTATCGATTGGTTGAACCGTACCCAGAAGCGCCAATTTGCGAAGAGTGTTGTTGGTACCAGTCAATACATGGCGCCTGAAATTATCCGCGGCGAAAACTACGACGGACGTTGCGACTGGTGGAGCATTGGTATCATTCTTTACGAAGTAAGTTGACGTTTCGCATTGAAGTTGAGCCCTGCTTACGCCATCGCAGTGTCTCTATGGCTGCACACCATTCTTTTGCGACAATCGCCAGGCCACCAAAGCCCGTATCTTGGTAGGGCTCGCCTCTTCTCTTCCTCTTCGCCTGACTGACAACTTATAGGATCACCGGCGGTGGCTGCGTTTCCCGTCAGAGCAACGTTTCGCTCGTCCAAATATAGATCGAGTGTCCCTAATGCCCGTCTCACGCAACGCAATTGACCTCATGATGAGACTTCTCGAAGAGCGACAAGATCGCCTCTCTGCGAAGCGCTACCGCGAAAATGACTGGGTTCTCCGTGACAAAGCAGCTGGTGCACGTCGCGTCCGTAATCTCAACGTCACTGGCCACATCGTGTACCCCAACGATGCCGAAGATATCAAGGCGCATCCATTCTTTCGCAACATCCAATGGTCGACCTTGCATATGACCAGGCCGCCTTTCGTGCCGCGTGTGCACGGCGGTCAGTCCATCACTAAGTATTTCGACGATGAGAGTGAGATCATGAGCGCATCAGATCACCTCGACTCGTCCAGCTACGAAGCTGTTGATGGCCTAGCGGTTCCAGATCTGGCGCTTGCGCAGGACGGAGAAGACATGACTCCAACAGCGTTGCCTGGTACAAGCGCTGCTCCACCAGCGTACGAGCAAGTTGCCACTTCAGTTCAGAAGACTAGGCGACGCCGAAAAGAGAAGAAGAGACCTCGCGACAAGATGCTCCGTGATCCTCACGTTGGTCGTGCAGTACTGGAGTTGCGCAAGAAGGGAGCGTTCGTTGGCTATACGTATCGCCGGCCGACGTTCTCGTTGCCTGAGCTGGACGAGAAGATGCATGCCTCGAGGCCGTCGCTTACCAGACCTACCATGGGAACTGTGAGCGCGTGAGCATTTCTCAAGGGGTTGTAGTTGTATCGTATTCCTTCTATTGTTACCCAATGCCAGCTGAATGTTATCCGTTAAGAGCTTGTATCTTAAGTTCTTGCACACTGGTCAATCCTTCCAACTTGTGGGTATGGGATTAGATAGCGGTGATCAACCGCGAAACCAGTACCGAATTAGACTATAACCGCGCACCGGACTTTCCAGCATTCGCCTTCCTAGGCTCTGCAAAAGCGTCCGATGACTCAGGCTCCCAACCAGCGATCAAGTCTTCCACCACGCTCATCTCATCTTGACCCCAGACCATGCCGCCTGCGAGGCTCCATTCTCCGGAACCTGTCTGCCTCAGAACGCGATATGTCGGTACACCACAGATGCCCAGCGCTTTCGCCTCGGCTGTCAAATTGCGCAACTCGGCTTTGGGTACGGGCGCATTTGCCTTCGAGGTGAAAACAGGACCATCGTAGCCTCCAGTGGTGAGTACATCTGCAAGGATCGCTTCGTCCGAAACGTTGGCGTTCATCTCCCAGCATGCCGAATCTACCACTGTTAGCCACATCCTACTATTTCCGGTCATAACCACTTACAGAGCAAAGGTATCGTCTTTGGCTCCACGATAGCCACTCTCAGAACAGTCGGTGTCCGTATGGGGAATTGATGAGCCCAATGAAAGTCGATGTTTTTGTCTGGACGTCCTTCTTGCGTATTCACAGCGTTCCAGTATGCCGTCCAATCCGCATGATCCTGTCGCGACCACAACGCCTTCGTCTTGCTCACGGCCAGCATGGGCATGTTCGGTGCGCCGATCTCGCGAAACAAGATTCCCAGCAGGAATGGCTTCAACACAATCTCCAACTCCGGACCAAACATGCGCTGTAATCGAGCGAGTTGCGTGTATCCGAGGAAAGCCCACGGACTGCTGAAGTCGTACCAGAATTCGAGTTTGACTTTGCCGTGGACTTCGTTGTTCGGCATGCATCGCGGCATCAGGCTCTTCAATCCCTCGACATCCTTCCAACCGTCTTTCTTTGGGATTGAGAGCAATGTCGCCTCAACGAAATGCATCCGATCCTGGCCCCAAAAGAATCTTCCCTTCTTTTCTCGGCCGTTGACATCCGTCCACACCGCATCTTTTATCCAAAATCCCGGCACTCCAAACGCGCCCCGCTCAATCGCCTCCGCCGTCGCCTTCTCCAACTCTTTCCTCGCACCCACATCCTTGAAACTATCCACACTCAGTCTCCCCGCACTCGCGATCCCACTCTCCCTGAAAATATCCAACAAAACACCATCATCATTCACGTCCCGCCCCGTAACCCAATACGCCTCAAACAACTTCTCACTCAACACCCTCCTCTCCTCCCCATCAGGCACACCATACAACAACCGCAGCGCATTCACCGTCTTCCGCGGATGCTGTGGCGGCGGATTGTACCGGATGCGATACCGCTTCAGCGTCCGGGACATGGATTGCTGTCCCACGGCGCGCTTTGTTGGATTGAATACATCACTCGCTGAACCGCCTGCGCCTTGCGGTGCGGATGTTGCGCGGTAGATTGCACCCAGGAGAACGGGGCGGTAGATTAGTGTTGCGTTGGTGCGTTGTGCGAGGGCACGCACGCGAGTGGAGGCAATGTAGGCGAAGGGGCAGGATATGTCGTAGTTGAACTCGAGGACTGGAGACGCCATGATGGCGAAGAGTCTGGAGGATTGAAGCGAGCACGAGTGACTGAATGTTTTTGATGATGCAATTCCTCGACGCGATGCACGCTTTGATGTTGACTCGTGATTGCCGCTCGGTTGCATAGTGTGGGGTAGATTCATGAAGCTCGCTGAGCCGAGGTACGATTGATTCGACCACGCATTTAAATCCATCTTTGAGTCAGGGTACGTCTTCCATCTCAGAGCAGTGTATTGGTTGAAGTGTGAGGCTACTTAAGAGTTTGTAGTGAAATGTGCATATCTTCGAGCTAGTAGATGAGGTGCTGGAGCTAAGCGTATACGTTCCCGCCAAGAGTAGCAACATACCAATCAAGCCCCGTCCGGTCTTCTCCCAATGAGACACACCTGATCGAGTGTATGATAGACCCCGTTACCAATCTCCTCCATCGCCTTCTCCTTCAGTCTCTCGATCCTCTCGTTGGTCCATCCACTGTCCTCAACTGTCGCCAATCCCTCTAAACATCCCAGGAAACAAGCCATGATGTTTCGGGTCCCCTTATCCCTCGCCTTTGACTCTACATCCTGCAGTCTGTCCGACGAGAATACGTCTTCGTGCACATCGACCAAGCCAAGGCCTCGAAACACGTCCTCCCTCCTCAAGTTCTTCGGCTCTCGCATCATGAGGCCGATGACGGGGTCAACCTTGTTGCGATACGAGTCCAGCCCATCGTAAATCTCCTGGCACGCCGCGCGAGACGTGCCGGGCACGGAATTGTAAAGCGTAAAATTGCATGAATCGATCCACTGCAGCCAGCCGCCCGGCTTCAGCAAGGTCATCAGATTCGCGATGGAACGAGCCCATTCTGCCCGCGCGGCTACGCTACTGAGGAAGCGGACGGCAACGACATCATAGGCCCTTAGTTGCGAGGCTGGAAAGGGAATGAACATATCGTGGATCTTGAACGTCACGTTTGACGGCCAGGTCTCTGGTGGAGGGAAGGCGGACGACGTGAGGTCAAAGCCAGTGAAATGGCATGTTGATGGTAGAGTTTTGGCGACATCGAGAAGCCAGGCTCCAGAACCAGCACCTATGTCTGCAATTTTGGCAGTAGGCGAGGTAATTGAGATGTTGGGGTGACTCAGGAACCCGAGCGTTTGGGTGGTGAAGACATGTTGCTCGTCTAGTCTGTTTGACGTGTAAGTTTGGAGGCTGTAAATGCAGAGGTCTGAACCTTACCTTTCCGGTATTTCTTCGATGCAAGGATGGAAATCTCGATCCCGGTCATGTGGTTCTGCCATGTTGCGGGTCTGGAACGGGCCGGAGAACTGCTATGATGTTGCGGGATGTGTGTTCCCACGCCGGGGTGTTTTGCGGGAATTGGCCTCGGCTGTAGCTTGCCGTGCCACGCGTGTCTGCACTCATCTTATCAGTGCGCACGGATTCAGTTGCCGTAGGCGGACCAAAAGTTTCCCCGCCTGCTTGGTGGCTTGCGCCCTCTCTCTTCATCCAAAGGCTCTTGCCCAGGTGGTGCCGCTCGTTCTTGTGTTGGAAAAGCTGGTTCGCCCCTCCCGATTAGGTGTGTTGATGCCGCCTGCGCAAAACTAGCTCAACCTGCGCTGTATCCATCGTAGATGCAGTAGTAGAAGCCCAAGAACGCGAAAGGTGACGCGTTCCAGCGGGCGAGACCGCACGGTGTACTGCCTGCTGTCAAGGACAAGCGAAGATGACATGGGTAGGTTCCAAAACTTCTTATTCACCTGATAAGTCGCTCTCGAGAAAGTATCTCAGGCAAGTTTGATATTTTGGTACAGCTGCTCGATATTATTGCTGTTCAGAGTCTGTCTTGTGCGCTCACCAATCGTGCGTTGAAAAACAAGATTGTTGCACAGGATCGCGCCATCCTGGAAGCAGATCATCGCATTAGCGAAAAGGCGGTACCCGAAAAGAGCCTACAAGACTGACCGCTAACCCCTGCCATTTCCTCTCTCAGCTGAGAGGACGCAGTAGTACCGCCGCTGGCGTGGTGGTTATGTCAGTCCTGGCACCAAGTCACTGGTCCAAAACACCCCGCCAAGATGCACTATAAAACCTCCCACCGCCATACTGAACTCTGACCGAGTGTGATGAAAACACTGTGCGCTAGCAAGACTCGCTCAATTGACCGTATTCACTCCTGGGACAGGTCCGCCAAGATCGTGGATGAGAATGAACGACCCGGGCCGTCGTCCTAGTTGCTATCTCCCTCTCGCGCCCAGGGTCATCCGCGTCCTTGAGCTTGAAGCCGGCGAGTTCTCGGACCCCATCGTCGGGCGGCTGGTGCCGCAGGTTGTGGAAGGGGAGCCGTACGAAGCCATATCGTACGTTTGGGGCAACCCGCGAAGGCGACGCGACCTTACCATAGACGAATTGACGATCTCCGTGACAGAGAACCTGTACAGCGCGCTGACAGCCTTCCGACACCGACCACTTGCTGGGAACATCGACGAGTCAGATGCGAGCTTTGCACCAGTGGAAAGACAGCCAGTGCGGCGCTTATGGGTCGACGCCGTCTGCATCAACCAAGAGGATCTGGATGAGCGTATGTCGCAGGTCGAACTCATGTCGCTCATCTATGCCGGCGCGCGCCGTGTCCTCTCATGGCTCGGCTGGGAAGAGGGCGAAGAAGGTCGTCGGCATATGCAAGAAGCCATCCGCTTCATACACGAGTTCATGCAAGATCCGGAGGCTGGCCTCCGCGACGCGCGCGTCCTTCTCCTTCACCACGACTACCTGGCTGACCCAACTGAGGACCTTGCCCACTTATCCGAGGACGAACGGCGGCGATTCGAGGAGCAAGCACGCAAATGGGAGGCTGTAAAATTCTTCTTCGAGATTGAATACTTCCACCGCGCATGGATTGTGCAGGAGCTTGGCCTTGCTCGCGAAGCTCTCATGATCACGGCCTTGAAGCCCACAAATAACGATGCCAAAGCTGACGGAGGAACTACCATTGAACAGAGACTTCTTGTCGAAAACGACGACTGGGCTTTGGAAGTCGACATCATCAACTGGCCGTTGGTGGGCCGGTTCGTCAAGTTCATAGACTACAGCGGTGCATCAATGGTGACGCATCTCGGCCTGCTTTCGTGGGTCGCCCACCACATTGAGATGGTCTGGGCCACCAAGAAGGACGGCACGCCTGACTGCGACTTTCTCACGGGTATGCACTGGACACGCATCTTGCGCGTAACTGACCCACGTGACCGTGTCTTTAGTCTGCTCGGTCACCCGATGGCCACCTTTAAAGGCGAGCTTGTGATTCACCCTGACTACACGCGCACGCGCGGGGTCATATACACGAGACTGGCCATCAGCTTCATCCAGAGGACATGCAATCTATACATTGTCAGCCTCGTTGACCATGAGGAAGACCCTTCCTCGAAGCAGTCTTCTTGGGACCCGCAGGACGAAGCTAGGATGCCGAGTTGGGTGCCTGATTGGCACAGCATCAACCGGACTACGCCCCTCGACTACCCAATAGCTGCGGCTGTGACCGAGGATGACGCGATAAGGTTCGAAGGGGGAGTCGGTTGCGAGAACGGGACGTTGCTTCCCCATCTTCTGGTGCGAGGCTGGATAGTTGACGAGGTATTCGCCGTGTCGCGTCGCATGGAAACGACAGACTTTCCAATCACGCACTTGGCGCGAGAACGAACGAAGCAGAACCCATTCTGGCTCGACCGCGTGTGGGAGCTGGTCTATCCTGCCGATTCACAAGGCAGCGCATTCACGAAAGCCAGCAGCCAAGCCCTGGCAGTGCTGGAATCACTATCGTTGGCCCTCTCGCTTGGCACGCGTGAGACGGATAATCCGGTTAGCAAGGCAGGGTTGAACGAAACGCTGGAGAATCACCACCGATCGTTTGCCGCTTACGTTCTCCAGTACCACGAGCTGCTCCGCGGGGCATTGTCTGAAGCTGGTGATTCTAATGAGAACGATGATAACAGCTATCTGCCAGTTCGCTCGGTCCTCGACAGCATGCCGGCCGAGGCGCAGGCTGAGCTGCGGCGGCGCGCACAAGGCACGACTGCTGGCGGGTTCCTCGAAAGCATGACTTGGCCGTCCATGTGCCGCATGGTGTACCGTACGGCATCGGGCCTTGTGGGTATGGGATCGCGCGTCACGCGACCAGGAGACTTGATATGTCGGATAAGAGGTTCGGCTGCACTAATGACGTTGCGGAGACTTGATAAGTCTGGTGCTAGCGATGTACGTGTGGCGACAACTACAAGCGAAGCATCCGGATATGTGATCTGCGTTCATATTGGGCCCACTGTCGTACCAGCTCGTATAAAACAGAGCGTTGTTAACGGCGCAGAGTTTAGTGAAGAAGCTGCAGACTTTCAAATTTTATAAAACTTGTTGTTAGACTTAAGAATATGTCAGATGTGAGAGGACAGAGCAGACATGCAGGAAGTAGAAGGTTGTTGTATTGAGAGAGCTACAGAGAGCGATTATATACACAACCACGATGAGTAGCAAGTGACAAAGAGTCACGTGAGAGACGCAGTTCACATGTACCTTGCGAACTGAGGTGCTAGGCTGACACAAAAATAAGGAAAAGATCAAGAGAGTGAAACGCGTGCGCGCGCTGCGCAGTTAATCTAGCTGACCAAGGGGTACAGGACAAGGAGGGTCCTTTGTCAGCCTGGCACCTCAGTTCACAAGGTACATGTGAACTGCGTCTCTCACGTGACTCTTTGTCACTTGCTTACTCATCGCGGTTGTGTATATAATCGCTCTCTGTAGCTCTCTCAATACAACAACCTTCTACTTCCTTTATGTCTGCTCTGTCCTCTCACATCTGACATCCTTGATAATGAGGTGGTGGATGTCCTTTAGACCTAGCTGTCTCACGAAGATCTCGTGTTTCTGGCGAGGCAGCAGCTTAGTGAAGCCGTCAGCAGGCATCTCAGCAGTAGGCTTCTATTTGATAGTAATTCTTCCAGCATTGACTTCCTGGCGGAGCCACATCTGGTGGATATCAACGTGTTGAAGCTTTGTCTGGATTTGATTGGCGTCGCCTTCTACAAGGCGTACAGTGTGAGTGTTGTTACACTAAAGAGCCTTTTAGTTTGTAGCGTGAAGCTAATATTACAGCAAAATCGATCCTAGTATTGCAACTCGACGCTAGCAGCTGATAGAGCATAAAGTTCTGCTTCAGTAGTAGACTGAGTACCTGATCGAAGTACAGTCGCTTTATAGTCAATCAGCATGCAATATAGCGTAAAGACATATCCATCAGATGACTGGCGGGCAGACTTGTCAACAATCAAGCGGCTTGCAAGCGCTTGATTGATAGCTTGATAACTATCAATCCTATCAAATCAAGCTCGCTTATACTAATCTTTTAGCAATCCAAGCTAAGGAGGGTTAGCTTGATTGTTTAGATTGATGGGCTTGATTAAGGTAGCGCGTGAGGCTGCTCGTTTTGCAGCAGGAGCGATCTTACGATAGGTTTTTGGTGTTGTAGTCGTTGCAGTACTAGTACGTAATCAGCCTAACTTCTGCAACTCTATACTCCCTCCACCAGCCACCTAAACAACCTACTATTGCGTCATTTTTTTGCTCCCGTCGCCCTTAACGTATTGCCACCGCCATGCCTCCTACGAAACGCGCCTCTAATGACCTTACTCGCCTAAAGAAACTGTCGCGGTAGGTAAACAGTGCGCATGCAGGAAGAATTGAAGGATTGAACTGAGGTTCTATTGTATGTGGCTACGAATAGTATATGTGGTGCTGGTGAGGCAGAGCAGCGGTGAGGTGTACTACGTAGTACAGAAGTGGAGACGTGAAACTGTGATACGTTGTACAACAGGAGAGACTCCAAACCGTGACACACCCCCTAGCTGGCGTAGACTCAGAGAGTGAGTAAACGACAGCTGATAAGCATCAGTTTAATGTAAGTAGATCGCGTCAAGTTCATCCCCATCAGCCTGTCGTAGGCCCTTCAGGCGCTCAGTGATATCGACGAGGCCAAGTTGCCAGATAAACTCTATGAACTTCTGCTTAGATAGTATCTTTGTTAGTCCGTCAGCAGGCATGTGATTAGTAGGTACCCATCGAACGTAGATACGTGAGGCGGTGACCTCCTGCCAGATCTAGAGCTGGTGTATATCAACGTGTTTGACTTTTATGTGAAGCTTATTATGTTCTTTTGTGATAATACTGACAGTCTGCTGATTATCGCACTAGAATGTAGGCGTACAATCAAGCGTAAGACTAATGCTAGCGAAAAAACGCATCTACTCCTCTATCTGCAAGGCAGCAAGAGAGAGCAAGAGTAGCTCAGCTTCTATGTAGATTTTGTGACTGTGCGCTGTACAGTCGATTTCCAGTCAATCATGAGTCCTCCGAATTTGAACGCGTAGCCCTGAGAGCTCCGGCGAGTCTCAGGCTTGTCAGCGTACGAGGCGTCAGATGATCCAAAGAAGAGTGGATTGCGGTATGTTGGATCATTAGAGAGATACTCTACCATATCCTGCACGCCAGCAGAGGCTTCAAGAGCGAGGGCCTTTGTGCTAAGTAGGTAGCGCCAGGTCTGACGTATCTTTGAGACGTGAGACTGTCCTAGGTTGGTGAGGTGGCAGGCGAAGACAACGTGCGTACGGGCAACGTCAGGCCTGCCCTAGACAGCAATGTATGCAAGGGCGCCTACTATTTGCTGATAGAGCTTTGTTCGAGTAGCGTCGGGCTCCTCAATAGACTGTGGCAGCCAATTCTCTGTCAGTGGAATGTCTAGAGCCTTGCCTACAGCCTTGATGCTAAATTAAGCGCACACCTTGTTAATGAAGGCGTCTTAGACTAGCTAGGTCTTGTGCAGAGCTCTATCGCAGACGATGCGGATTCTGAGAAACTAGGTAAGGTCTCCTATAGCCTTTATGTTGTACAGGCTTACTAAATCCTGCTTAAAAGACCTGTAGAGGTGTGCATTTAATTAGTAGAACGCTATAACAATATCGTCAACGTAGATAAATAGGATGAGCCAGCGGCTTATGTATAAGTAAGCAAAGCCTTCAACTAGCTCTAGACCTAGTTTAACAAGCTGTCGACGTAGCTCGTTGTACCATAGGATTGGCAACTCCTTCAGCCCGTACAGGGCGCGGAGTACCAACATGATCTCGCCTTCAGTATGGCAGAAGGCCTTAGGTGTTTCAGCGTATAGCTTGCGATTGATCTCAGCGTTCAGGAAGGCAGTAGAGACGTTGTACTGCTTCAGCTCTAGATTGAAGTAATTGGCGATTGCAACAAGAGCACAGAAGTTGCGTATTGCGAGTGTAGCAGCGTACGTGCTGTTAAGCAGAGCTTGAAGGTCTCCTTAGACAACAAGTTGAGCTTTAAATCGTAAGAGATATCTATCTCTATCTGTCTTGTATGTGAAGGTCTACATCAACAGCAGTATCTTGCCATCTGCAGTTGCCTTTGACTTTTCTGTCTAACCAAACACGCCTTTAGCGCGTAGGTCTTGCTATTTAATTTCTATAGCACGTTGAAATTGACTTCCAAACATGTGTGTGTCTAGCTGTTTCACTGCCTTTAGTAGAGGCAGTAGCTGTGACTGATAGATTCGTGGTATATTATCTACCCCAGCAGGTATAGAGTGAATCTTGGTCAAAAACGCTCGCAGGTAATTAACAAGAAGCTCAGGTCCTAGCCTCACAGTGTAGGACTGGATCGCAAAGTTGTTTAAGTCTTTCTGCTTTCAACGACGCTTGCCTGAGATAATCAGACTTGTGTCAGTAGGATCAAGATTGACGTCCTGTGGAGCTCTCTTGCCTTGCTGGCGATAGCCCTCAGGTATCATCTGAGTTGAGTCCTCTTCAGAGGGACTAGGAGTCAGTAGCTGTTGTTGAGTTGGTTTGGGCGCGTCGTCAGCTATCTCACCCCCCACCTAGGAGCCTCTAGCTCTTGGAGCAGAGGTCACAGGTGCTGTCAGACGGCTGCGCTGACAAGCTGTCAACAGGTCCTCAATGCTGATATCGTCTTCCTGCGGCATCCCTGGATACTTAAGTAGCTCAATTACCTCATCGATTACCGGCTTAGAGGCGTAGCCGTCTATCCTGTCAAAGAAGAGTGTAGGCTCAAATACAACGTCGCCTGTGACAGTGACAGTATCCCTTGTAGGCAGCTATATGTGAAAGATATTGGTGCCTTAGTAGCTAACAAGGTGACTAATGAGAGTGCGCGATTCAAGCTTGTCAGCAGCTCTGAGATCGCGGTTGTAGGCGTAGGCGCGACAGCCGATAGGTCTTATATAGGTGACGAGTGGCTTTCGTCCCCACATGACCTCATACAGTGTCTTCCAGCCTAGTGATTTGGTAGGTGTGCGATTGAGGATGTACGCGGCAGTGCAATACATCTCATGTGATAGATCCTTTGGCAGGTTAGCGTGTATGCGCATAGCGCGAGCTTGCTAAGTGAGAACTCTGCCTGCGCGCTTAATAAGTCTATTTGGCTCCTTTGTACCAGGTGGGGCTGGCTTGTAGAGCATACCCAGCTCCTCCGTTGTGTTGATCAGATCGTTGCTAAATCCCTTTTTGTTGTCACATTAAATAGCGACTACGTCAGCATTGTACACGTGCTGAAATTAACAGATTAAGGCCATGAACCAGCATGTGAGCGTTAGCTTGTCCTTACGCTTGACTGTGGCGATATCATGCCACTTTGAGTACTCGTCCATTGAGTGCAGAGCGTACTTGCTGCCATCAATACACTCCTTGCCTACTAGGACAACGTAGATAAGGTCTATCGCGATTCAATAAAACGGTCGTTGCGCGCAGCTCTCAGCTGAGCGTCTTGAGATGATGTGAGTCATTCGAGCTTCAATACATGTCTGGCACTGGCAGTCCATGTGGTCTCTAGTCAGTTGAATGTCTGTGACGTTCGGCTCAAGCTTGTCGATAGCCTTTCGGCCTAGGTGGCCCCAAATCTGATGTGCAGCGCGTCGATCAACTACATTGGTAGGCTTTGATGCATATGACGGGCGATAGGAAGCCCCGAACGTACTCAGCAGTGTGTAGAGAAGCAATAGAGGTGGTTGGTGTGATGGCTTAGCATCTATGAGCTAGTGGCCTCTATTGTATTTAAGTTGCCTAATGATGTTTGATAGTTGGTGCATGTACAGGACGTTGCAGCTAGAGTTAAAGTGGATTAACTCTGTTTAGCAGCAAGCGAGTCCTAGGAGGCTCGTAAGGAAGCCTTCAACGTACGCGACGTGTGTCAGCTCCAGCGTTAGTTGTCCATGTGGTGTACGAGCAACGAGCTTCATCGTGCCCCAAGCTGTGATGAGAATACAGCTGTTACCAGCATTGATAGTCTGGCGTTCTGGGTTGTTGTTCGTCCTCTTCCAGCCTTTCCATGCCTCAGTATTGACCACGTGTGTGTTGGATCCTGGATCAATGATCCATCAGTTGAGTAGCTCAGTCTGGTTGGTGTCTTCCATGGCCAGTACCGTAAGAGCACTCGCAGGCTCAGTGTGAGCGTCAATCGCAATAACGTCTCAGCCATCTTGGTCGTCGTCATTGTCGTAGCCCTCGTAGCCTTTGTAGCCGTCGTGGCCGTCGTGGCCGTCGTAGCCTTTGTGGCTGTTGTGGCCTTCGTGGTCAAGGGTCAACAGTGACTGACCAATCAATATCACAAACGTGTTAGTGTTAACTGGTGGTTTGCTGTTATTAACCTGTAATAATCTAGCGTTCTATTTAACGCTCTGAGGTTAGCAGGCTGTCTACCTCTAAAGAGCAGTCTTAATGCGCGCATTAATCTTAGGGTCCTTCTATACTTATTTAACCTTATGTACAGCATTAGCAGTAGGTTGAAAGGTCTTTAGACGCCTTAGGTGGCGTTCATTAAGGATGAAGCAGTTAGGGTACTAGTGTTGTAATCCGCAGACACAGGGAGGTGCTGTTTGTGCTCCGTCACGGGAACCTCAGCATGTTGAAGAAGTCTCAGTCAGCTTTGTGATTTCTAGCTCAGCAGCAGAGACTGCCAGGCCAGTAGAGTGAGGCTTCGTGCGGCGTAGGTACGTGGTCATCTCCGCCACGTACGTCTCAAGTGATGAGATCTCGTCAGTGCTGCCTTGTGCTTCATGCTTGAAGATCTCACGCAGGCAAGACGTGGCGTACTCTTGATCGAGTGCCTTGCAGGCAATTAGAAAGTCCTCTTGTGGTCGGTTGCTGTCAGTCTCAGGCAGCTTGATTGATTTGCCCTAGGCAGTGATGTATATGTCAGCCTGGCACCTCAGTTCACACAGTACACTGTGAACTGCATCTCACGTGACTCTGTTAGTCACCTGCTTACTCATCTGGTTGTGTATATAATCGCTTGCAGTAGCTCTCTCAATACAAGAACCTTCTGACTCATTCATACCTGCCCTGTGCTCCCACATCCAACAGTTATGAGCCTAGTATCCCCGCACCACGCTGCGATACTTAAATAAGATTGTTCACTCTTTTGATTGCTATACACGTTGTGAACGTTGTCCCTGCAATCTTCCTGTTGCTGCACGCCTGCTGTTGTCGCAACCTTTTGAGGTTATATCTCTTCTACTAAGGCTATTTTCACGCCTCTAGTACTTTTGATTACTATACACGTTATGAACGTTGTCCCTGCAATCCTCTTGTTACTGCACGCTTACTGTCGTCGCATCACGCAACGCTTTAAGAACCAGTTCTTACACTCTAAGGTTTTACCTTATTTTCTCTGCCAACTAGCAAGGCAGCTCTTTTTGCTGTAATAGCTACCACTAGCACAGATATTTGTGTTACTATAATCCTCTAAGGTTCTGTAGACTAGACACCTTAGTATGCTGCTAAACGACGATACGCTTCCATCAAGGGCGTATGGCAGTACTGTGACCCTGATTTAGCTACACCGTCTCTACCACCTGTTGCAGAGCTAGCTGATAATGCTACACTAGAGCACTAGAAAATAAAGGAAATCAAGTCCAGACGCCAGGAGTTAATCTAAAAAGCGATTAGTAAGGTCAATCTTGAGATCTTACGCACTGTCGTGACGTCACACACCCACCTCATTAATAGGGTGGAGCACGACAATCCTAGGAGTCATGCCATATGAACCGCCGCAACTATGGGGACCGGTCGCATGGTTGCGCGACGCTGATTGGCTGCAGCCCTCATAGTTCTGATTGGCTGCAGCCCTTATAGTTGCGCGAACACCAAACCCCCATAGTTGCGCGACTGCTCTGCTCTCTCTCTCTTCTCTCTAGTACGCTCCCGCTACGCACTCTATACGCGCTCTCTCTCTTCCTCTCTTTCTCTTCTCTTTCTAATACATAGATACTGCAAGAAGAAAAAGAAAAAAAAAATCGCAATGTTTACGCAATACCAGCTCTACCAGGTGCTTGTATGCTGCGAGCATCGCTGCGCTGTCTACGGCCTAGACAAGCACCTTAAGCAGTACCACAGTATGCCTGCAGCAGAAAGGAGAGTGCTTCTTGCCGCGTACAAGAATTTTCGAACTTCTACTGCCAGCAGAGGTTGGCCAGCCTCTGCCCTACAGCCGTGCTATCGACGAGCTAGGGCCGGCGCAGGATGCGTTTCTCTGCTGCTGTACTGGTAGTAGCAGCAGCAGCACTAGCACCAGCAGCACCAGCAGCATCAGCAGCAGCGGCGATAGCGCAGTCTGCGGCTACATCAGCACAAGTCGCGTAAAGATGCAGCAGCACGTTAACCAGCAGCGCCATATCAAGCTTACACGCTGGTCCTCTTCTGCTGCTGCCTTGTACAAAGAGCACGCAGCGCAGCTCTAGAAGCCTGTCAAGGTGCAGAGCTTCTTCTGCGAGCGGCGCTATGTCCACTACTTTGTTGTGCAAGAGGAGGCGCAAGAGCGGCAGCAGCAGGTCAACAAGCAACAGAGCAACGAGTATAAGCGGCAGCAGCAGGGCAACGAGCACCAGGAGTTGAAACGGCAGAGCGACTACAAGCAGAGGCTTGCTCTCCTCTCCTTAAGCTGGGAGACTCTAAAGCGC
>ML978334.1:0-43132 GCA_010015745.1 Setomelanomma holmii
CGCTGCACATAGAGAGGCCCTGGAGCATGGTTGACTTTGTGCAGGAGAGTGGGCGGATGCGAGCAGAAGGGAAGTCGATAATTGTGCTCAAGCAGGAGCTGGAGCAGGAGCAGGTGATGGATGACAGCGAGGCTAGGAGGCCTTCATACGCACTGCAGGCTGCCGGCGAAAGGCTATGAGCCAGTATATGAATGGCAGGCAGCTGTCCTAACCAATATGATGCCAGGTGTTCGGCCTAACATTCGCTGAAATAGGCTTAACGCTAGGGGAGCGCTAAGCAAACAAGGAAACTCAAGAGGCCTAACACCCATTTCATTAACCCCCAAACATCCCACTCTAACGTACGCATCTGCTATTACTTTGTATACAAAAAGTGTGCAAATTTATTAGATCTATCGGCTAGCACAGGTTGCAGGTATACATAGTTACGTGTAACGATCCTGCGTCACGTCGTGTTGCAGGCGTCGCAGCGCGATGGAGCTGTCAGTGTGGGACAGCCGAGCGCCCACTACCGTGCCAGACCAACAGCAGAGCAGCAGCAGCAGCGTACAGCGTACAGCGCGCAGCACACAACTGTCAACACTGGCCTAAGAAGATCTCAAGAGACAATTGCGACACTGTCTTTTGCTTTCTTGAAGAATTTGGCGTGCTGGTATGCAAGCAGCACTGCACAGGAGTCATTAATCTCGACAGGCACTTGCGAGAACAGCATGGAACCCTAATTGCAGTGCGACGGCAGATCACAGACTACTTTTCGCGATTTTCTAACGTCGATCCGAGTGCAATCAAGCTCCCAGAGCAGCCAGCATCGCCAATCCCAGAGCTTGGGGCGCCGCTGAAAGGATTAAAGTGCAAAGCATGCAGCGTCATCACTACAAACAGAGGGAACATGAAGACGCACTGCAAGAAAACGCACGATCTTTTGTGGACGGGTGACAAAAGCGTATTGTTTAAGTCTGTCAAAGTTCAGACGTTTTTTAGCAGTGGGGGGCTGCAGAAATATTTTATTGTTGATTGTGGTCATGGAGAAAATGGGGCAAAATTGGATTCCGATTTAGTTGTTCAGCAACAACTCAGCAACTACTAGAAAGTGCGACAACAGATTGACGACGACATGCAAGTCATGGAGGAAGCTGTCAAGACTGATAAAACCGGCTGGTTCAAGAGAACAGGGTGGTTGCCGTTTCTAAAAGGTCGCAATCTCGCTCATCTGGGCTACACAGCCCGCTTGCCCGACCGCAACGAAGCAAAGCTACAGCTAGCTGCTGAGCTGACAGAAACATTGATTGAACAAAGCGTCAAGGGCTTAGCAACACTTCCACGAGAGACACGGCGATGGCTTCGTAGTGCAAAGCAGGCAGAGGCAGATCCCCGGCCGCTGGCGCGACTGCAGAACCCCGAGAGTCAAGCAACGTACGCTGGCTACATAGTCCGATTTGTGTGCTTCTATCTCCGCATTATTGCCGACGAAGAGAGCCGAGTGGACGTGTATCTGTCGCAGAGATCTCAGGCTGTTGATAGCAGCGAGGAGGCGAGCAGCGAAGAGAGTAGCACAGAAAGTGAATACGACGACAGCGACAAGGACAACGCTGGTAGCACCGACAACGACAGCATCGCGCCGCCGCGTCGACCGCGCAAAAATGTGCAGGTAGACAAGATGAAAGACGCGCGTGAACTGTTTAGCTGGAAGGACGATCAGAAGGTGCTGGCAGTGCAGCTGTGGCTGAAGCTGGACGACGGCGAGCCGGCTGCTCAGATGAATGCTCTACTTGGCTCGCTGGCTTCGTTCATTCTTACAGGCTATGGCAACGATGAGATGTCAACTGGTCTAATGCAGTATCTCGCCGTGCTAGGGATAGACACGCAGACGAACCGCTTGCGCACGGCGAAGAACTACTCGTACATTCTGGCTGGTGTGGTGAACTGTGCCCGTGTGCTAGCCGTAGAGAAGCTGCTTCCCGAAGCAGAACGCGATGAGCAGATGGAGGAAGAGCGTGACCGATTCTTGGACATGCGCAAGAAGTATCTGGCTGACGGCTCATACAGTCCGATGAGCGCAATGATCAGTCTGCTAGCATACGGCAAACACGCTGCGATCAATGAGGGAAACGCTGGCAGCACGTACTGGTCGCCCGACAAGAAGACTTTCTACTTGAATGGCTGGCCGATTGTGGTTGAACGCTTCCGCAAGATGGCTCAGAGCATGGAGGCTGAGTTAGTAGAGAGATTCTGGCAGCTATGCTGGGTAGACGATGTTGCCAAGCACTTTGCGATTGATCTCGCGCAGGTTACGGACGATGTTACATTCACAACGCGAGGCAAGTCTTTTGTAACGACTGCTGGCAACAATCTGTCAGAAGGGCTGGCGTGGATGCTGAACAGGGCAAGAAGTACAGAGGGCGGTATGCGACTGCAGACTTTGGACGGCCGATGGAGAAGCAAAAAGGTGCGAGAGTATCTGCGGGAGCTGGACCGTGTCAAGGAGCTCATGCTGGGCTGCGTACATATTGAACAGGGTCAGCCGGCTCGAGGGTCAGAGATTCTGACGATGCGGCATCGCAACGGGTTGCTGCAGGACCGCAATATGTTTGTAATAGCAGCTACTATGGTGTCAGTGATCCGCTACTACAAGTCGCAGTCCCAGTACGACGTGCCGAAGGTTGTGCCGCGCTTTCTACCGCCGCGATTAGGACAGATTATGGCGCTCTACTTAAGCTACTTACAGCCATTTGAGGAGTATCTGGTGGTGCAAGAGCTCGGTGGTAGCGTGCACGACTACATCTGGGGCAACTCAGAAGGCGCATGGAGCACCGACCGACTTACAAAGGTGCTGAAGCGCGAGACAGGCAAACGGCTTGGTGTAGAACTGCATACGCTGGGCTACCGTCACACGGCAGTAGGTATTGGTCGGGTCAAGGTAGGCGAGTCGTTTGGTCGGGGCTATCAAGACGAGGTTCGGGAGATTGACGAAGCGGAAGTCGACGAAGATCATGAGGATCTTATCGAGCTGCAGAACTCGCGCAGTACAGCGATGGGCGTAGGCAACTACAGCGTCTCCATTGACATTGTGAAGCATCTCAGCACGCGGTCGATAGATGCGTTCCGGGCACTCAGCACAGCGTGGCACCGCTTCTTAGGTGTGGACGGGCAGACAGCAGCGCATGAAGAGCCGACGCCGCGAAGGAAAAGACCGATGCGAGAGAGCATATCTGGGCTTGCGCTGTTGCCGAAAGAGAAAGCTGTTCAGGTAGAAGACAGGCGGGCTACAGCCGTACACAGGGCGCTGCAGAGGGTGTTGGGCAAGCAAGACGTTGGGTTTCGGTCGATGGAGCAGGAGCAGGCGCTGTACGCCGTGATGGACAAGCAGACGCCGCTGGTAGTTATACTTCCGACCGGTGGAGGGAAGAGCTTGCTGTTTACGCTGCCGGCTTGTATCGAAGAGACGGGCGTGACTATAGTGGTGGTGCCGTACCGGGCGTTGATTGACGACTTGGTTGGCCGAATCCGCGATTATGGGGTCGACTGCATGGAGTGGAAGCGTGGCGAGAGCAACCCGGCGTCTGTTGTTATTGTCAGCGCGGACGTAGCGGGCGACAGCACGAGCAACGGCAACTTCTTGGGGTATGCGCGGCTGTTACACTGCCAAAACGTACTCTCCCGCACAGTATGAATCGCCAATCTCAACCTCTATTGGCTCCCGCCAGCAGCCCTGTTGTTGCACCCATCTTCCACTCCGCTGCCTCTAAACGGCTTGCCAAAGCTCGCGCATCGTCGTCGTCGGCCTCGAACCCGTCGATTGTAGAGCGTCCTCATACTTGGCCCGGTGGCGATCTTGGTGTTGTAGGCGAGCAGTTTGAGGTGAATATCAGCCACGTATACCTCAATGGGCAGAAGCTCGTGGCAGGGCGTTTGGGGTACAAAGTGAGGTTTAAGAGCGCGTTGATTGGCAACAGAGAGGCCTCTCCCATCTGGCAGCATGGTGTTGAGCTGGAGTACTTGGCCGACGACTTGACTACAACAGTTAGACTCTGGCTTTGCAAGCAGTGCCATCTTAACCGCGCGATTAACGACGCCAAAGCTGTAAGCGGTACTCACCATATTGTAAGCCATCTCATTAAGCTCCACCGCATTGATCCCTACACCGGCATCCTTCCAGAAGCCCCGCCAAGCTCGGGGTTCTCATCTCCATTCGAAGCAGCAAAGGTAGCAGGCAGTAGCAGCGTTATATCGCACTCTCCGTGGCAAGAGGAGTCGTTGCAGAGCGCCCTAGTCGACTGGGTGATCCTAAAGGATGTGAGCTTCTTGAATGCGGTGTCATCAGAGCTTCGAGGATTACTCACATGGAACCGACGCAGTCTGCTCAACGCGCTGCCAAATACCCCAACTACATTGCGCCGATACGTCCTCAACACCATGGAGGAGAGGATGGGCGAGATTAGAGCGTTGTTGCAAGCAGCGAGTAGCAAGATCAGTCTCAGCGTAGATGTGTGGACGTCATGTAACCACCTGAGCTTCCTTGGTATTGTCGGCCACTTTGTCGGTAAGTACCGACACCGCCTCCCTATACAGCAGGATCTGCCGGATTCTGCCACTTTGCCCGGCGCAACCTGTCGTTTAGATTGGGCGGTCAGCTTAGCGTGGCAAAAAACGAATGCACCAAAACATTCTGATATTGAGCTAGATGCCGACTACAAGAAGAGGGATATATTGATCGCCTTCAAGAACCTATATAGTGACCATACTGGCGCAGCCCAATCTTCTATCGTACTCCAAACTATTGATACCTACGAGGTCTCCTGAAAATTCCACTGTTTTGTGGGTGATAACGCTACGAGTAACGATGGCGAATTCATTGAGGGTCTCAATTAGCATCCGAACATCAACATCTCGGCCGACGAACGCCTACGCTGTGCTGACCATATAATCAACCTTGTCGTTAAGGCTACAATATACGGGCAAGGAGTGAGCCAATGGGAGAGGGAGCTCGCTGTTGCTGCTCCAGCAGAACAGTTCCGTCGGTTTCGGGAGCTTGGTGTTGTTGGCAAGTTGCACAACTTCGTCAATGCAGTTTGTGCATCCCATAAGCGTCGGGAGCTGTTCAAGACCGTGCAGAAGGAGGCAGCTGACGACGACGACGTTCTGTATACTTTTAACACGCTGCAGCTTCGGCAGGATGGCGGCGTCCGCTGGCACTCAGTTTATCTTATGATGCTGCGCTGCCTCGAGCTCAAAGAACCCATCCAACGCTTCATCCGAGTCCTCCGCAACGACGACGAACTCCCCGACGACGGCCTTGGTTACAGCCCACTCACCGATGCCCTCACTGACGACGAGTGGGACAACGCTGCCGAGCTCGTCGACTTTCTACAAGCTGCGTATGAGATGGTACTAAGAGGCTGGAGGGCTCTAGCAGCTGCTCCGGATGGGGATCTCTATGGCAAACTCTACCTAATTTGCAAGCTTTGTGGGCTCACTATAGCGAGGCAGCCGAGCGCCCACAGAAGACTCAATATTTCGCAAACGCTGTATCCTTTGGCCTTGAGAAACTCACCACCTACTTCGACAAGCTCCTCCTACAATCCAACGTCAGCCTTTACGCTGCAGCTACCGCGCTCCATCCGAAGCTCCGAATAAACTGGTACAAGACGCAGTGGAAGAACTATCCTCACTGGTATCGCAAGGCAGAGTCATCTATACGCAAAGTCTTCAAAAGCTACGTCGAAAAGGATCTTGAAGCCGCGCCGGAGGACTCACAATTACTGCCGCCATCATGGCGGAAGCTCCCAGGTAGTAACAACATCACCACCGGCAGTCTCCTCTACGATCGCACGATGGAGGTAGACCTCCATTTGCTTACAAACGCAAAGGGCAAGCGGCAGAAGCGAGCAACCCAGCTTGACGAGTACTTTGACTCGCTGCTATCGGACTATACTAATGGGAGTGTAATAGAGCTTGCGCTGCTTGAAACAGACCCATGGGGCTGGTGGCTACAAGTCGGCCGCAACCGTTATCCCATCCTCTTCAAGATCGCCACTGACTACCTCTCTATTCCCTCCACGAGCTGCGACTGCGAGCGGGCCTTCAGCAAAGCGCGCCGTACAATGACCGACGATTGTAACCTACTTGGAGGCACTACAATTGAAGCTCTACAGCTTCAAAAGAGCTGGCTGCTACAAGGCGTTGTGAAGAGCTCACTCCAGGACCTCGCAAAAGTGGTGGGAAAGACAGATAAAAAACAGGCTCTTAGAGTGAGCAATTCACAGCTTTCGAGCACCTTCAGCCAATCAGAGGCGAGCTACGAGTCGCAAAAATACCCCTGCAGCAGTACTACTGCTACCGGTAGTACCTCTATCCCATATTGTCACCATAGTAAGTAATGCACTCCAATGTGGGCGGTATAGTACCTAACCGAGCAATCAGTAGCAGTACTACTTCCTGTTGGAAACGCTGGAGGGGCATAGTGGCGCGGCTGTTTCGGTGTCACGGGTGGGATCATGTGATGAACATAATGTCAAAGAGGCTAGGAGTGGATTAGTATGCAGTGGCTACTAGGACTTGTGGCATTCAAAACATGATTTTGTAAGCATTTGAGAACCAAAGTTATGGTGTGATGTGAAGTGTATTGTTCTAGTCATGACCGTCAGGTATGTGATCTCAAGCTTATATACATAGAGTGAAGGGCTAATTGGTTGGCGGATGATACACGTGACCATGTAAGGTGCCCTGGGCTTACAGATTTTGTGCCAGGAATGGAGTCAAAAGGTGAATGTGATGTAAATCAAGCATGTGAAAGACTGCATATCAATGAAGCGAAGCTCTGCAAGTACAGTGTTAGATTGCATGGAGAATAGAAGAGCTGTATTATAGTCATTTCGATGACTTACTGTGTAGACCATTGTTGGGTGGAAGATCGGATAAGCCAAGGCTAGTAAGGCCTCAGAACGGCCAGCATGTTAGGTGATGGAGCAAAATTATGGTGCTCATGGTTGAAACGGTTCATATGCAAAACTTCAAGACACCCTCGCAATCCAGACAGAGGGAGTTTAGCCATGTTGCTGGTTGTGGGCTTAGCACAAGCTCTTTTCTCGCGTTGGATGCGATGAATCGAGGTGTAACTGCGCAAGACAGTAGATCAAGTATTGAACTGCGAGAAGCAGTAAATCAGGGTAACCAGTGTTGTATAGTCCTGCCATTGTGTTGTTTAACCCATCTCTCATGAGATAATTGCCAGGGTCTGTTTACATGACGTATTTGTAACACAGCTGAGGGAGGAGGTGCTTGTCAAGGAGAGGAAGGAGCACCATACCACTGCATGTAGCATATGTGACATCTTTCTTCAGCTTCTTTGTGACCAATACCTCTAGCACAATGAAGACCCGAGATGAGGGCCCCAATTCTCGCTACTCTTCTGACATAAGATTCAAGGCAAATCGTTGATGCGCTTCTGCTCACCGGGCTCATAACCTGGTAGAGCAAAATGTCGATCACGCTAGTGCCGATGATTGGATTGGAATTCACACCTCTTCAACAGTGAGCAGGCGGAGCTATTTACTGCTCGAGCAAAGGCTCGGGCATACCGTACGTGCACCCTACTACTCAGATTAGCCACACATGTGGCGCTCTCACGCGACAGTTAGGATTTGAGTCTTTTGTGCTGCGGCCTCATCTGGCTGTTTACGGCATGAACGTACTCAAACAATCTCTTATGGACAATGAAGAAGGCACTGGCTCTTTAAGAGCTCAATGCTGAGCATGACCGGCTCGTGTTTTCCCACTATGCAGCTGGAACGCTTCAGCGGGTGGTTGTCGTGCTGTCAACGTAGAGTGGAAACACGAATTCCTCGAGCGCAGATATCGTGCTGACGGACGACAATCACGTACCAACATTTCATCCTTGAATTATACCGCCAACGTTGGCGTTGCCTGGATTCCAACCAAGCTTTTCATACTGCTGGAATCCAAAGTCGACTACGACACCTAGCACAAACGAGTTGACTTCTCCGTCAGACTGCACCTGCTTGTCTGTAGAAACTTGCGATCTTGTCCTAGAGTAATTTAAGTTATGGCACCCTGGAGCGCAATGACTCCAACCATCATCTGCTTGATACTGTACTTGCGGCTGTCGACGTTTAGCACTTCACTGCAAAGCAACAGCATGGGCTCCTGGGGCGGATCTCAATGGCGGCAGACCGCCATTGAGTGCTTCGACAGTTCCATAGTAATAAATGTTAAATTAGGCTTAAATGCAGACACATGCGAAGGACCTGAAAACACCTCACCCGCGAATGAAGGGCCCAGACACTTCAGACGGATAAGCGTTCAAGTAGTTCCCGAGCACAAACGCCTCGAAAGCTGTTAAAACATCAGGCTACTGGATGACCTCTTCGTCGCCATGAGTGATGCATCTGATCCGTTGCATGGCCAAACTTATACAAGCCGCTGCTTCCACGATGCGACTAGGGACAGATATGAGTGGGATTTGAATCGTTGATTGAGAAGCTCGATCTCACACATACGGATCAAGTCTCGCAAGGCTGATAGCGCTTTGAAATTCTGGCAATGATCACCGATAGATACTGGAGACTCATCACTCATCCTCATTGATGCGCGGCTCAGCTCGTTTGGGCTGCGGAGATGCTCGGTTCTGGCAGCCCCACCACCAGAGTCACAAATGGCTAAGCGACACTACTGTGTAGTAGCTCGGGGACCTCAGGGTCCACGATATAGGGGGGACTCGACTTTGTGCCGCAAAGTATTCGAGGTGATATGCAAGCTCGCCAGGATCGCGCTGACTCAGACAAGCCTGCCTCCACAATACTTCAGTCACCTCATGCTTTGAATATTGACAAATCGAAACACTAAGTCCACCAATCAGACAGTGCCGCTGCAAAACGAACGTGGGGCCTGAACACTGGGTCGCTCTGAACAGCCCCACTCTTGGATGATCCTTGCTTCTAATTTCGAATTTAGCGCACTCCATCAGATGTTGTTGTTGTTGTAAGCCAGGCCTGAATGTTAATCATTTCCATGCTTAATTCAGGACTTTTTGCAGCAAGCCTCTCATACTTGCCGTTAACGGCCCTGAGGCTTGGCCAACAGAGATGAGGGTTCCTTAGCTGCCTCACGTACGTCAATTGCGTCCTAACAGCAAGCATGCATCTTCCTTAATCGCAATTCAAAAAGAGCCATGATAGTTGAAATATGAAGAGTTGCTTGGTGTAGGTTTTGGTGTTCAAGAGAATTACGCACCCCTGGGGCTTACGCATCCCCGGGCATCATGTGGCCACCCACAGCCTATCCCAGACAAAGGTGTCACGTGTCAGGTAAGCACGCTCGGTCCGCTCGGCAGAAGTTTTCGATTCCCACTGGCCGTGTATCCGCCCTGTAATCGTCGCGATAACCATTACCCACATCGCTCCGGTGTTGACAAGGAGGCACTGTGTCTCGATGAGAGTGCCATGCCCCGGCCGACAGATACGTACACACACAGTCAGGTACTATGCGCAAGCTCATTGCATTATAATGTACAAACGTTAAGAATCCCACAGTTTAAGGAAGTCGACAGTGTAAACTTAGGAGGAACCGTTCAATGCATTCATTGCAGGCGTTGGCAAGGAAGCGCCAGGGTACTTAATCGCAAGAAGGTCAGATTCACGATGCTCAAATTCAACTCACAGTCAATCAAGCTTATTGCTGCTTTTCAGGCGCATCTCCAGATTTGTCCGAAATACACAGCGTGGAGGGCCGCAGGGAACGGTCAAGAATTAGCTCCGCCGAATCCATACAACGCGACTGGCAGAAGAGCATTTGGCCACTCTTACGATGTCGATGATTCGTATCCTCCTCCAAGAACAAGTTCTACCCCAAAAATGCAGCGACCACATGGGACGGTAAATGTGAGCAAGTACTTTGACGAGTTTTTCGACGACAGTCTTGGCCACAAGGTAGGCTATATCTAGAATGTAGAGCCTCGAAAAGTTCTCTGATGACTTAAATAGTGCGCACGAGTGCGATGTAATAGCTGTGGTTTCGTGCGAGCCAAAAACATCACTCGACAAGCAGAGCATCTGATTCAATGCAAAGAATTTCTGTCAACAGCTGAAGCGGCAGAGCTGTGGATCAGTGGAACCCTGGCTTCCAACGACCAGCAAAATCAGGACTCGTCTACCTGGAGCAGTGCAGAGCCAAATTCTGATCTGCTGAACAATCGCCGTGGCACAAATCGTTCTTATAATGGAATGACACCAAATGATTCTCTTCCAGGACCAATCCTGCCTCAAACAACACAGTCTTCAGAGGCACCATCATTAGCTCAATACCTCCTAATTCAAAACGAAGCGTTACTAACCAGAGCTACTCACCATACCTTCCTGTCGCATGCGGGTTGTGGAGTGCTTACGGAGGATGCACTCAGCCAGTGGCTAGCACAGATTGGGTTCATTTCACGAGCACTCGTGTCATTCACTGGAGCACTTATAGGCAAGATCCGCATACCGGAATCTGCCAATCTTGGACGCGATTCAACTTTCCGGTGTCTGGATTTACTCTGCTCTGCAGTGAGTAATATGAAAAAGGAGCTGGAGTTTCTTGAAGCTACTAAGCGCAAGTATGGGCTGGAGGTGAATTTTGACGAACCGAAACCACCTACAAAAGGGTTCGTCGATCTTTTTCACAGCGCTTCAAGTCCGTCCGCAACATTGCTTGAGGGTATGGTAGTTCTGTGGGCCATCGAGATTGTAAGTGGTACTATGATATTGTTGGTTGCAGCTAATTAACTAGCGTCCAGCTATTCTACAATTCCTGCTCCTATGCAGCCACATTTATCGCCCAAACGACCCCGACACCACAAGAAAATTCTTATTTTTTTCCTTCTTACATTTTACCATCAGGTGCACCCGCGACCTCCCACAGCGGACAAGTAACACCAAGGAGTGGCAGTGCCCTCCGCGAAACAGTTATCGAAAACTGGAAATCAGAAAACTTTGGCCGCTTCGTAGATGCATGTAGATCAATCGTTGACGAGCTCGCTATGGCCCAGACAACAGGCAATGGACGAGTAGAAATGACAGCTTGCGAACGCGTTTTCAAGCAAGCCATCTGGCTATGGGGCCAGATATTTCCTGAAGTCGTTTACATGGAGCAGCTGGAAGACTTGAACGATGGGCAGAGCAACAGGGACAATGAAGTCGACGGCGCGAGTAATAGGAACGGGGCTGCTGATAAACCCGTCGAGGTTGAAGATGGAAATGAAGCCCCTACCTCTGCTGATTCATCGTAAAACTTGCCGGCGATGCTGCCAGATCTGCATCTTTATTGTTGCTAGCTCGATTCGTGGGTCGAGTGACCTGGATTTGAATTTGATACAGCGAAAAGATTGTAACGGTTTGGCCTTGCCCAGATCCACTCTAGGTCAAGTTGGGATAGCTCATGTACGGTTATCTATATATGAAGCTATGCCCACCTCATATAGTCAATCAACCGCATGTCTCTCCCCCTCTAGCTGTACAGTTCCATTCTTGAGAGCAACCAGTCGGTCGTACGGTGTCTTGTGGTCCTTGATTAGGTGTATGTGGCGTGCAGCAATTGTCTTGCTGGTGTCCGTATTTAGATCAGCCAAAGCCTTTTTCTGGTGATGTTACTCGGAGCGGCGGCGCTACTATCGATCGCATTCCCATCAGTATGATAGTTACACGCGTCACAGCAGGATAAGATACAGTGGCCATATTAGAGACGTAGTCGTGTATGATTGGATCCAGGCAGAGATCCAGGTAATGTCAGTCGTGGGTGGACGCAGTAACAGGTGCGTCGTGGTAACCGCGGTATAGAAACGTGCGACTTGTGTGTAGAATGAAGTTATAGTAGCAGATAAGAACAATCCTAAGGTGCAGCCGGGCTTACAGCTGTCGCAGAGGGTTGTAACAGTGCGCATGTGCGGAAGATTAACGGATTGAACTGAGGTTGTATTGTCTGAAACTACAAACGATATGTATACATGGTTGGCAGTAAACAGCGCTAGTGCAGAAAAGGCAGTCTCATTTCACCCAAGGGGAAGTGCCACCGTGCAGTAAGGCAGAAGAGACTCCAAAACGTGACACTCCTTGTCATGACTTCCGATAAATCTTCAAGGGTCGTCTTACGTTACCAAAGGTGAAGCATATATGGAAGCTCGAATGATTGTTGGCTGTATATATACTTATTAGGTCAAGTATGGCATTGAGGTCCGCATCAGTATCTTATCCTTGCTGAATACAGGTGAGAGATTGAATGCAACAAGCTTGCAATTTGCTTGTATGTACGGATGTCTCGTCACTCTTCCTCGCCAGGTAACGCTCATACTACGGCACTTGCAGACCTTCAATCTCTTCCAGTCCATGGTTGAATGATCCTGTGTCCTAGCCCTCAATAGTATCTGTGGTTGTACGAAAGTAGCTTCAACACTTCTAATGAAAAGTGAAGGATATGTGTCAAAGTGTCAAGGCCCGAGATCGTAGGCGAGGCACAATCAAAATAACAAATCTACTGTCGCCTAGATCGACGTTCATGCGGCTCGATAGTGTTGTAACAACATATGAATGGGACACAAACAAGCCCACAGCTGGCTGATTGTGCCAGACATTATTCACCATATATCGTCTCACTTGGAATTGAGAGAAGTTTGTCTAAGTATGAAAGATTCTGCCATTTGTCTCGTAGCTCACTGTAAGTTAGTCACCCTTTGCTCCTAATACCAGGCACGTGATTCTCTGATTACAGGGCCACCAGCCCTCCCAGTGCCAATATCAGTAGCGCACCCAGTGCCAACTTATCTTTTAGGGACGACGACGATGATAGTCGTCGTCTAGAACCATTTGGAAGATTCTGATATCGATTGGGATTTTACGTCACTGCTTCGCCTTTGAAAGCATATCAGGTATTCGATGTCCTTAACTGGCGCTTGCTGTTTAAGAACAGTGAAACGTCCAGGAATGCGGTGACCATGAAGAGCAACCATTCGAACGCCCCAAACACCGTCGCCGCCTTGAGTGTATCACAGGCAACATATCCTGTTGCACATGAACGGGTTCCGATGTTGACAGCCACAGCAATCCAGCCGGCGAACCATGAAATGACTGCCACTAGCTCAGCGCCGACACCGATGCATCCGACCAAAGGGCGATACGTAATCGCATTTCCAGCAACGATTTGGAAGATGACGACCAGAATTGTCCATACAGCGCAGAACAGCAAAAAGCCCCATGCGTTCGGGACGCCGTTCCAGGCGGTGAACCCACCCCCATGGGTGTCGACTTCGGAGGTGTAGCCACGATACACATCGATTGCTAGACGGTAGAGTTAGAACTAAAAGCGTATCGAAAGGGGAAGTAGCAATATTAGTTCGTACCGTAGCCGTCTGTACCCATAACAATCAGGGCACAGATGACCTGCAGCGCGCGCAGTACAAGATTGAGCATTCTGTTTTCCGCCATGGTCACGGCCATGATGTACAGAGATCTATGATGGAGCTTGATGTAGTAGGACGAGCACGTATAGTACGTTTAGTGTTGGTAGAATGAAGTGAGGGTGCGGCGCGTGGCGTGAACAAGAGGGGTCTAAGGTCAAATAAGGTAACTTAAGCAAACACCGATATCGACACGAAATATCGAAGGAGACGTAGTTTCAAAGGTCTACACTCAACATACAACTGGAGCAAAACGCATATTTCATATACATCTTATGACTATGGTATGGTTCATTGCGCCGCATAACAAGAGTTTCGGCAAGGGCTGAAATCTCGCAAGCCACACCAGATCCGGCAATACTCGCGAGGTAGGTTTAATCGACCCCAGCCATTCTGTATCACAACGTGAGACCCTGTATATTCCACAAGAACATTATAAATCAACCGCAAGCTTATTCGCTGCATGTATCATCTCATCGCTGCGCACTGCCAGCACCACACTATGAAAGACCGACACCCTTGTCTGAAACTCCTGAAGTGATGCGGGCTCGTTAAGCCAAGCAGTTCTTTCTAACAGATCAGCATAGTTGAGGTTGTTCAATGCAGGCTATAAGGTCTGAAAGTTGCTAGAGGCTTCACAAGCCTGCAGGAACAATGAGATTATAATGTGTAAGTGTCCAAGATATTGGATCTGTCCATGTCCGGAAGAACGAAGGACTGCAGTGATGCCAGGAAAGAGGTGTCCAGAAGAGCAGGCGAGAGTCTTCACTAAAGTTCTGTCACTTGAGATTTGAGGAATGGAACTTGAACAGCACACCAGAGTGAAGTACTAGACTTCTGCATCTACGGATCGCCTCAACAATGCATACTGTCGCGGAGTAAAAGGGAGACCTTCCACTCCCTTGAGTAGACGTCATCTTAACCGTCATACATACTACTGATTGATCCGCAATGACGTACACTAAACCAACGCCGAGTTGTCCGACTAGTCAAGACTATCTTTGTTCCTCCGAGTCATACAAGACTCTTCTAAGACTCTTCTTCTGCGATACTATCATGCATATTGTCGGCTCAAGTACTCCATGCAGTTCGCTCACATAAACCCCCATCCATGGAAGTTATGCAAATATTCTGTCCTCTACCGATAATTTGAGATACGCTGCTGTGCGTCGGTAGCTGCTCAAGTGAGTAGCACAGTAGATGTCCGTGAGGTTGTTTGCCGCTCTATGGGTGCTGTGTTTGTCACCGACTCTGGTGTGGGAGTAACCGCCTTGTCTGCTTCATGATACACTGCAACATTTGTCAAGTTTTGCTTGCGTTCACTAATTTCACCACCGGGATACACTCACCATTAGGCTGTACAGACCAACTAATGATGAAAGCTACTCCGAACGTAGAAGCCAAACAAACGAAGACGGCCTGTGTGAACCTGCCCACCGTTATCGCAAAAATGGCGTTGAAAATGACAGGCGAGACTATAAGCGTCAAGGCATGAAGAAGCCCATTGGCGCCCAGAAGCTGTCCCGTCTGGTCCGATGGAACATGTTTGGTGAGCGCCGACTGCAAAGCTGGTGAAGCGACGCCACCTGCTGCTGCGATGACGCCCGCAAAGATGAAAAGCTCACCTTCACGTGCAAGGCTATAACCGATCCAGCCCAGGGTTTCACAAAAGATTCCAATTCGTATGATGTTCAGATCAAATGAGTCGATGCCTTTGCAGCGCGCAGCGTTGTCATCTCTCCGATGACGTACAAGGTAGGTGATGGCAGGTAACATCACAAGTAAGAACGCGACCCGCGTGCTATTAACAATGGTCATGTATCGACCCGACTCGAAAGTGCCCCAGCCAAACTGATAATTGACGTATATCAGCAAGACATTCATACTGCCCATGGCGACCCCGAACATGATGGTGTCCATGGCAGCCAACACCATAAGATTACGCCGCAGTGTGGGAGTGCTGCCAGGGCCAGTTGGATAGAGAATCTGAAGTGGCTCTAGCGGATTCAGGTGACGGAGCTTCTCGACCCAAGGAGTTCTTTCGCGGGAAATCACTCTCGTTCGCGCTGCCTTCTCGCGTGCATTTTCCTGACGACGTTTTGAAATGGATTCGGGGACGCAGAAAAGCACAAATAGAACACAGTATGCGTGACAAACCAGCATTATCCAGAAAACGATGATAATGTTGTGAGACCACTTCACGACGCAGCCCGCCAAGAGTGGACCGACGGCGACGCCTACAAATGTGCAGCCGTGAAGATAGCCAAAAGCCACGCTATGGCGTTGGGAAGGCAAACAGTCGGTAGCATAAGTGTTGACCATAGCCATAGCGAGGATTCCAGAGCCGGTCATACCCTCAAGAACAAAAGAAAGAAGTATCCAGTTGACGTTAATGGTAGCTCGGTGGGAAGCAGCCAAGACGGTGATGATCTCGCCGCACAGAGATCCCAAACTGCAGAAAATGAAGATGGGTTTGCGACCGTATAAATCTGACAATGAGCCCAGACGAGGGCTGACTACAGCGGAGAGGACACCACAGAGTAAAGTACCCGTCAACATGAAGACTGAGACTCTTCGTGACACCTCGGGAGTGCGACACCGATCGCTAGACCCGTGGTAGACAATGGTTTGTTTATTTGCTAGCAAGTCAGGTTCTGCAGTATGTCGATCGAGATAGTATTGTCGACAAACCAGGTCGACGATGAGGTTGAGCCTGGGAGTAATGATACCGCCAAAGATCAGGGCCATGATGAGGTAAGGAATCATAATCCATCCAATTGAGGGTTTGCGGTACCAGGATAGATGCGCAAAGTCGCTCGTGAACTCGTCACGATCATTCTCATCGTCATCCGCAGGAACAGGAGGGCCAAGGAGGGGTACATGCTCGTGGTCATAATTTGGAGTGTGTTGCGAGCGCTGTCTGGCGCTCATATGTCGAGTTGAATTGGGGGATTCATCAGCTCCGCAAACAGTTTCCATCAAGATGAAGATGGCGATGGTAACGATGCGACGTTCCTCGGGCTGACGTTAAGGGCAAAGTTGATAGCGTGGGAGTCGGAACGGTATAGTCTGGTGTCGGGGCAGGGCAGTGAACAGCTTGGACCAATGGAGCGGATACAATATCTCTTCAGTGCTTCTTGACACTTAAGTGAAGCTGCGCGAGGGTACTCGGCAAAAGACAGTGGTTTCAGTTGTTGGCTGGCGTTTGGACAGAACATGCAAATCGATCTGCACATGGACGCCTGATTGGCAACGGATGCAGAAACAAACGCTATAATTAGATGAAGCAATGGTTAACGGCAAATCAGTACTCCCGCCCCATACTTCGCCGTAGTCCGACAGACTGGGTAGGCATAGGGCGCACCTGCATGATTCAGTTATTGACCATGGATAGTGTCATGTGAAATCAAACATGTACGCCTTTTGAGGTAATTCGACCGTTCACCATTTCGAGTTAGTAGAACAAGGCCAGCAATGTGTGCCACGGGTTAATGATGGGATAAAGGTGGCGAAAAGTGAATAATGATGCAGTGGGGAAAACCACTGCGCTCCCGACCCGCAATCTATTGTATGCAAAAATCGAGATATTCCTTGGCAAACCTTACCGTACCGATCGCCGACACGAGCCGCTCGGTGAGGCGAGCCACCCCAACACCAATTGCCCACAGTAGAAAATGAAGCTCTACTGCCACCCACAGTAAATATTATCCCGAGATTTTGTGGTGAAGCAGTAAAGTGATGCTTGCGATCAGTTTGGGCTACCAATATTAAGTGGATACCTGGACGCTACGGCCGCTAGTGGTGGTTTTGGTTGGGGGTGGGCGTGTAGGCTCACTACCACTACCACCACCTTTCGCAGGTTGCGCACAACGCGCTCTCTTTGCCTTTGACTCAGCCCTTTGCGAGGCTGCTCTCTTGCCTCTTTGGGATACTTGTAGATATTTTTGAGAGGCTGCAGCCTCTCTTTCCTTCTGTTTCTTGCGCTTAGTTTTAGCTCTCTCTGCCGCTAGTCTCTCCTCTCTCTCCCGCACCAATTTAGCTGCCTCTCGCTCTGTACGCTTCTCTTCTGCCTGCTTCTTTTTAGACCAGGCAGCTTGAGCCTTAAGGACTCTCATCTCTGCTTTTTGGAGTTGCTCTTGCTCCTCTTCTTGTTGTTTTACTCTTTCACGGAAGTCAGATTCCCTGAGCTTTCTAGGAGACCAGAGGACAGCACCACCATAATACTCCTCACGCTGCTGCAGGTCAAGGACCTTGCCCTTCTTCTTATGCTTCTTCTTATGCTTCTTCTTATGCTTCTTCTTAATCTTAAGCGCTTGTTGTAGCCTCTCGTTCTCAGCCATGAGAAGGTCATTGTCTACCTGAAGATGGTGGAGAGACTGCGAGATCTTCTGAGCTCTTCTTTCCTCTCCCTCCTTAACTACCTGGTTAATAGCGCTCCTGATCTTTCTCCAACCTGCTCCAGTAAGTGGAGAGCTTTGTAGCTCTTGCTCCTCATCTTCTTCTACTACTTCTGGTGTCTTCGGCCGGAATCTTTTGAGTACAGCCTCACGGTTTATAGGGAAGATCCCAGTGGCTTCAAAGGACTTCAGAACAAGCTTCTCTGATATGCAGCTGCTCCACGCAGCCCAGAATAATAAGAAGAAGTCGCTCTTTGTCATAGGAACAAGGCCTTGAGTCTTCATGAGGTGAGTAGAGAGCTCCTGGTCGTAAGAAGATGCGAGGGGCGAGAAACAAACCACATCAAGTGGCTGCAAAGTATGGGTACTGTGAGGTGGAAAGATAGCCACCAGTATCCTCCTCATGAGGCAATAAGCTATAAAAGCTTTAGTGACATGAGAGCCGTGGCCGACTACAATAAGGAGTCTCCACTTCCTCCCAAGCCCTGCCTTTCTCTTCGTGTGGCGGTCAAATACCTGCTCAAGCCAGGCTAATCCGACGTCGTTGTTGGTCCATCCAGTAGGTGTTGAAGTAAAGAAAACCTCATGCTTTCCAGCCTTAATATCCTCCACCCAATTAGAGCGGATCGAGCAGTTCTTGGAGGCGTAGATGAGACCAGGAGGAAGAGTACTCCCATCAGCGCAGACTCCTGCTAGAACAGTTATCCACTCACGTGAGCCATCTTGAAGGACTTGAGAGACCTCTCCAGACTGCCACATCCTCTTACTAAAGATGCTCTTCTGCTTTCCTATCACTCCAATAACGAAGCCCTTCTCATCCATATTGTACGTGTGAGCAGGCTCTACGTCATACTGAGTGATCTTTCCATAGGGGAGATCAAAGTAGAGATCGTACTTTGCCTCAGAGTCGGCGTGGTGGCGTACAGCGTCCTTGCCCTTGGGCCAGCGTGAGATGAGATAGTCGTCGTTTCGGTCGACAAAGCGCGTAACCCAGCCATCTCCAATGTGCTTATGAGCGATCTCCTCTCCAAGTTTTCGCGTCATCTCTGTTGTAAGTGGAAGCCCTCTCTTTGTAAGATCATTGATATGTCTTACAAGCTCATCCTCTTCTTGTGGGTAGAGCTTCTGCTTATTGAGGTTTGCAGCTGTCATAGACTGCTGAAAGCCCTGGCATCTTCGGGACAACGTAGTTCTGTCTACACCGAACTTTTTTGCAGATGTGCGGTACGACAAACGTTCTCCTGGTTCTTGCAGTTTCATAGCTTCAATCGCTTTGTCAATAGCTGGCATGGTGGTGGAGTTATTACGCGTTGAAATTAGTGTTGATTTCGTGTTATGATGTTGGGGTGGCTCGCCTCACCGAGTGGCTCGTGTCGGCGATCGGTACGGTAATTCTGCGATGTTGCAACACCACTTTCGCGCGTCGTCCCGCCTCACACGCGACCTAACGCGACATTCATTGTATGCCTACGCAGCACCACTACTTCGTATTTATATTGTAAGTGTAGTAAGCCTTTTACTTATACTGTAAGCCTACACTAGTCTATGCAAAATAGAATGGGTAGTTCAAAGCGGAAAGCCTCCCAGGCTGATCTTGAGCCTACTGTGACGCGTTCGACTCGCTCAAAGACGTCAACTCCTTCACAGGCTACACGCAGGCTTGAGCCGGTTGCATCGCGTTCATATGGTCGCGCAAAGAAACCAGCTTTAAAGGCAAAGCCTTCTCTGCCAGAGCTTGTTAGCGCATCTAAGTCTATGTCAGCGCGTCCGCCAGTGACTACACCCAAAGCAAAGCCTGTACCAGCGCGTACGCCAGTACAATCACCGAAGGCAAAGCCAACGCCTACGCGCAAGAGCGCTAAAGTATCATCCCGCAAGCCTTCGCCAAAGAAATTACGGAGTGTTACCTGGCGAGACCCTCTCGAGACGCCTAGCATGGGAGACAATGAGCTGCAGTCAGAAGGTGTACATGAGGATGTCCAGCTCCGCGAGCCGGAAGGTATTCATCAGGAAACTCCTATTACAGTTCCCTCGTCTCCTTTAATGCCTTCGTCTCCTCTAATGCCCTCGTCTCCTCTAATGCCCTCGTCTCCTCCTAGTCATACTGCGGGTGACGCCTCTCCTGTCGACAACAACCTCCCCTCAATCAAGTTTGCTGATATAGAGGACCTTCCGCTCATGGACTCTATACTTAAGCCTATAGTTACAACTACAGGCAATCCGAGCGCATTACTCCAGCCCGTTTTGCTGCCAGCACGCGTACCGCGCGAACTCCCACCGCGCCTCGAATCAACCCACCCGTCCAATCAGATCCACCACCGCCCGTTCCAACATACGACGTTGGCTTTGCCTTTACTATATACGTAAATCGTGGTCGGGCGTTACGGGATACTGCGCCAGACATGGAACGTTACGATGCTGAGACTGCGCCAATTGAAGATGTAGTACTCAAGCTCATTGACTCCCCGCAGTTGACTGTAAATGGTAGACCATGGAAATATACTTCGCTGGTAGCTACTATCCGTCCAGACAAGACTCGAAACCGTTTGTCGTACTGCCATCTTGACGACTTTGGCGCCATCTCTCGAATGAAACTATGGGAGCTAGCTGATCTAGCAATGAGAAAGAGCAAGGCCACAAGACTAGATATTACATTTGAGGTCTGTATAGAGGTGGACGCTCTCTTGCGGACGTTTACACCAAGCGCAAACGAGCCTCCGTCAGACCCACCTGTTGCAATCAATATGGCAGCGGAGCGGGACCGTAGAACAAGAACGAATGTCATGCTAAAGGAAAACGCCGATGTATTGAAGCTTCAGGATAAGCAGAAAAGGTTTGAGCACGTCAGCTCCATCCATAAGTCCCGGCAGTGCCCGACTCCCAGTTGCGACAATTACCAGCGGTGGTGTTTCGTCCACCCTCATCTCAATAGCCATCATGAGATCAGAGAGGCTGACATGGAGATGTGGGCCTCTGCAGTCATCAACGGCGAAGCGATCGTCACTGGGCCTTCTCCTCGACTGGTCGAGCTGTTCTCTGATCGACCTAACAAGCTCAAGGTCAATCCGCACACCCATCGACGCCTCGCCAACAAGACACCTGATGGTGACAGCGGTTCGGGTTCTATATCTGAAATGATGAAGGAGTATACCACAATGTCAATGCAGAGGGAAATGATGCGTATGATGCGCGAGAACACTGAGCGAGACGAGCGAGACGAAGCGCGTCGAGAAGCCCGCGAAGAGGCGCGTCGTCTTGCAGAGACACTAGCACCACTCCATGCCCCTATACATGCACCTGGTATAGCTTTGTCGGGTCTTCCACCACCCATTTCACTGTCGCGCCCGGTTTCTCGTCGTAACGGAAGCTCAAGTCCAGTTAGTGGTGTTGGTAAGACTGACATGCGGTTTGTTGCTCGGATGTTCTTGCAGTGCCTTGTTGACGAGCAAACTGACGAGGATCGGGCAGAGTATGAGCGGCTTTTGGACGTGGCAATTGACCAAATATGGACAATTGGCGACTTGAAGGCTATGGAGGATCCGACAAGCGGTGTATACCGCATTGCTACTGGTGAGCCTCACAGGCTAAAGGATGGGGTTGCTCGACACTTGAGGAAGGAGCTACAGAGGTACAAACCAATCTATAGAGCTGGGAACGCGTAAGTAGAGCGTCTTTCTTATGCCTTCTTTGTCGCTTGTACGCTTGCACTCTCTACTGTACTTAATACTTGCACAAGTCGTTCGTTTCTTTGTATGTGGTCCCAGAAACACCAATTCTTCCACATATGTAGTCCCAGAAATACCAAACAGCACGTGCGCATTAAATGGTGTCGTGGAGCAAAGCTACTGTCGATTCTACTATACTTGACGGTAGATTGTACCGTGCTCGAGGGTAGGTCACGGTAGATTGTGGGGCCGTACGCTTGGGTGGAGTACGGTATGGTACGGTATCCTACTGTGGCTCACGATAGGATCTTGCTCCTGCGTACGGATCGGATATACGAGGCTCTGAGCTGAAGTAGTATATAGTTTGAGCTCTTTAGCTTATCTTTCTTATGTAGAGATCAACTTAATCCCCTTCTCTCTCCAAGCTTCAGCTTACAACCACAAATAACTCAACAGTATCCTCTTTCCCTTTTAGCAATACATTATTCACAGTCACATGTTATTACTGCTCCAGCCAGCGCGACCTTATTGACCTAACTCATAACCGACGATGGAGACAAGGACCTCACGACTACGTTGCGGGCTTCTATTTTGGCTATCGTGGAGAAAAGCTACTACAGAGTCTACTGTGGAGCACAGTAGATTGGCGAACTCGTACTGTGCTCAACGGTAGATCACGGCCCCAAAATTGACGGTACTGTACCGTACTATACGGTAGAGTACTGCTCCACACATAAGACACATTAAAAGACATGAATACAATAAGCAGGCCCCCTTGGATAACTGCGCCAGGCAATCAGTCTAATGGGCCCCAACCCAGGCCGAAGCCTTACCAAGTCCACATTGCGTCAAACATCTCAGACTATGCGTTTCAGATATGAAAACAGCCGTATTGATGTGACAGGAACTTGACAACTTTCAATCTCAATACGTTTGAAACTCCAGCTTACAGGGCCAGGCCCATGGAGACGTCTGAGAGAGATCGTAGACAGTTGATGCCCCTCAGCGTGTTGCCACGCGTCGGTACTTGTTGTTGGTTTTGCCATTATGAGTCACGGACTTGTGCCATTATGAGTCATGGACTTGGCCATTGAGCAGAGAGGCGTACTGTGCTCAGTGTGGGCTTTTGTCAAGTAAGTTGTCGAGTTGTCGAACAAGGGAAGTCTATGCTAATCCATCATTGACCAATAGATTGACACCTATCAGTGCGACCTCTAGCAAGCGTGCCTGAACAAATAAGCGTCTCATCGAGTTGCAGGTGCGATCGAAACATCATCGTGCAAGGCTCTTGAGTGAAATAGGTGGCGTTCTGTTAGAGGAGGGCCCGAAGACAGTAGTAAAGGTCTTGTAAAGCGAATCCACGCCCCGGAGCAGCTGAGCATTGCACACCTTTCGGTGCGAGCTTAGGCATGTCTGCACACGGTAAATACAATATCCATAGCTGTACGGGAGACTTGTACCGTCGAAGGTGGTTGGTGTTGAGGGGATGGGGGAGGCAGCCTTTATATACTTATCGGGCGGTCCTCTGCTGAGCAAGTGAGGAGTGATGAGTGAGAGGTAAATCGCCCGCACAGCGACGCATCAGCTAATCAGAGACTCTTGAGACGTGTATGAGAATGAAGGTGAGGACGATCCAACACAAGGTGAAGACGAGTCCCAGGTGGTTCCGCGATGTGTGACGTTAGATGCTGAATTCGAGATAGGCAGTGGTAGGCGGCGGTTTTCGTCTCAATTGCTATCGACTGTTGACAAGAGTAATTATATGGCATGTTGATAGACCAGCGTGGCTAAGGGGAGGGCTGGATTGTTTCAATAACATAGGGGGGATTTCTTTTTATACGTACCCATTAGTGCGGTATTAGCCACTGCCACAGTATATAAACTGTCAGATGTGAGAGGACAGAGCAGACATGAAGGAAGCAGAAGGTTGTTGTATTGAGAGAGCTACAGAGAGCGATTATATACACAACCACGATGAGTAAGCGAGTAACAAAGAGTCACGTGAGAGATGCGGTTCACATGTACATTGTGAACTGAGGTGCAAGGCTGACATAAACCTATCATGCTGTAATCCTCCATCCTTCCTACACTCCACTCTGCAGTGGCGAGCTGACTAGCCCGCGAAGCCCATGGGTTCGATGGCTGCTGAGTTCGACGAAGAACAAGAGCGCGAACTTGCGCGAGAGTAAGAAGAGCAGCGGGAGATTGAACGCCCCGAGTAGATAGGCGCGTCCAGAGGGACTGCTCCCTGATCCCGCCTCCGTAGACTCAGATCCCACTCCTCTCTCCCACCAACACCGAGATTATCGTGTTCTTCTTCAACTTAATGGCTTGTCCGATTGTCTCTCTGATCCCGCCTCCATACGCTCAGATCCTACCTCCCCTTACCAACCTAAAGGCAGTAGTCATCTACCAAGTACCAGCCCGAACCTCTATTCTCGCCTGCTCTAACTCCTCGCTTGTGACATAAAGCCCACCTGCTGCGTGCTTGAAGTGCTTTGCTGCAAAGCGATCACATCGACTATGACGGATTGCCCCAACTAGGAACTCCCCAAACGTTGCGTAATGAGCTCGAGTTCATACAAAGTTCCTCTTTATGTACGCCTTCAGCACTCCAAAGGTAAGCTCGATTGGATTGTACTCAGGAGAGTACGGAGGCAAGTACCGCACGACATGGCCAGCAGCCTCAATAACACGGGTAATCTCGTCGTTAGTATGGATACTAACGTTGTCCAGAATAACCACCATGGTCCGATTGCCATAATGAGACTGTATAGTCGGAAGGAGACGCTCATTGATCTACTCAAGAAACTCCTCGCGGTTGTAGTAGCCCCGCCTAATACCAGTACATGGAAGATAACCAAACTGTACAGTATAAGCAGGTACCTCGAGATACGCTGCCCCAAGCAGTTCAGCTTCATGTATATTCACAGGTAAGCGGCATTTGTCTCTTCATAATCTCCTCCACCATCGCTATTTTACTTTAAATCCGGCTTGCTTGGTCCCGTGGCTTAGTTATACTATTCGTCTCATGTTGCATAAAACCACTTCAACACCAATAGTTCCCTCATATGAGTCTTGTATCATATTCACCCGCTGCGTCAAATCGCTTTCTGACCCCGGCGATTGATATTTATCTGCGTGACAATTGCTACCGTCTACGGTTTGGCTGCTATCTACTTGTCCCTGTCTCAATCGCTGGCAGTGGCGATGGTCGGCCTTTTTGCATCCGAAACTACTCAATGTAACGCCTCGATCCTACTTCGATCCGACTCGCACCGAGTCCATGTATACGTTTGTAGCACCTACGTTCATAGAGAAGCATTCCATACACAAGGAGTATCTAGTTACTGTTATCACCCCGTACGATCGCACAAAGGCCTGTTAAAGTAGAAAATTGATGTAAGAGTTATTCATTGGTCTCAGGTGAGATGAGAGGCTCAGTACTCTGTTTACCAGCCACTTGCTCCTCCCATAATTGAGGTCCTTGCGACTGCTGCGTCTAATTGTCTAGGCAGCACCTGCTCTCAACAAGGCCTACCAACAAGAACCATGCGTATGATCTTCACCGAGAACCCCAACAGGTGAATTAGCAAAGCTGTTTTGGTCTATCGCCCCGTTTCTTCCATGATCCCGGGTGTTTTGTCCATCATCCGACTCATCCTGCTCACCCATGCCTGCGACGTCAGGAAAAATTTGACCCCATAGCCAGATGGCTTGCTTGAAGACACGTTCGCAGGCTGACATCTCCGCTCGACCATTGCCTGTCGTCTGGACCATAACGAGCTCGTCGACGATTGACCTGCATGCGTTTACAAATCGGCTAAAAGTTTCTGATTTCCAGTTTTCGATGAATGCTTCGCGGAGGGCGGTGATGTGGCCATTCCTTAGTTTTACTTGGCCGCTGGAGGATGTAGCGGGTAATAAACAGTCGGAAAGAAGGCGATTGGGGTTCTGCTGTGGCGTCGGCGTTGATCGGGTGACGAATGTGCCTGCGTAGGAGAACGAGTTGTAGAAGAGCTAGAAGCTGGTCAACTTAGAACAAGCGACAGAATTGTAACGCGACTTACAATCTCAACAGCCCACAGCACTACCATGCCCTCAAGTAATGTTGCAGACGGAGATGATGCACTATTGAACAGATCGATGAAGCCTTTAGTGGGTGGTGTCGGTTCGTCAAAGTTCACCTCCAATCCGTACGTGCGCTTCGTAGCTTCAAGAAACCCCAACTCCTTCTTCATGTTATTTACCGCAGAGCACAGCAGGTCCAGACACCGAAATGTCGAATCGCGTTCTAGGTTGGCGGTTTCCGGTATGCGGATCTTACCTATAAGCGTCCCAATAAACGAGACAAGCGAGCGCGAGATGTAACCGATCTGCGTCAGCCATTGATTAAGAGCATTCTCAGTAAGCGATCCACAACCCGCGTGCGACAAAAAGGTATGGTGAGTAGCGCTAACCAGCAAATCTTCAGCTTGCACTAGTAGATGTTGAGCTAAAGAAGGCGCTTCTGCAGGCTGTGGTGTTTGAGTTGGCAGTCCAGGATCATATGGTGCCATTCCACCACGAGGCCGATTCGGATGATGGTGACTGAGCAGTGAATCCGGATCTGTCCACGCACTGTTCCCGATGGCTGATTGTCGATTCTGCTTTTCATTGAGAGCCGCTTCAGTGGGTAACAGAAACTGCTTGCATTGGGTCAGATGCTCTGCTTGTCTGGTTACATTTTTGGCTCGGACGAAGCCACAGCTTTTGCATCGGACTCGTGCGCACTGATGGGGTCATTAGGGAACTTTTCTAACCTCTACGTTAGTGGAATGGCCTACCTTGTGACCAAGACTTTCGTCAAAGAACTCATCAAAGCACTTGCTCATATTCACCGCCCATCGTGATCGCTGCATTGGCGGGCTAAAATTTGGTCTCGAAGGAGGAGACGAATCGTCAAGATTGCAAGAGACGCCAAAAGCTTTTCTGCCAGCAGCGTTATATGAATTTTGCGGAGCCAATTCTTGACCGTTCCCTGCGGCCCTCCACGCTACATATTCAGGACAGGTCTGGAGATGAGCCTAAGACAGCGATTAGTTTTGGTTGATAAGAAATAGAGCTTGGGCATCAGGGAGTCTGACTTTCTTGCGATTGAGGACTCTGGCGCTTCCTTGCCAACGCTTGCAGTGAACGCACTGGACAGTCCCTCCTAGATTCACACTTTCGACTGGGCTAAACTGCAAAATCCCTTAGCAACTGTACATTGAGAAGCAACGAGCTTGCGCATAATACCTGACTGTGTGTGTATGTGTCTGTTGGTCGAGGCATGGCTCTTGCATGGCAACACAAAGCCCTCTTTGGGACACCCAAAGCGACGTGGTCAATGGATATCGCGTCGATTACAAGACATATACACGCACTAGTGTTGGGGATTGAAAAACCGTAATCTCATTACTGCCGAGCCGGTCGGGATTACTCATCACACACGTGACACTTCTTAGAGTGCATACGCAGTACATTAGTGTGATGGGGGTTCGGGCCGATTTTAGTTCTGCGCTATCTACTTTATATCGATCGCCCAGATTGTGAATATGGCACGGTACAAAACGACCGACCTTATGCACATCTCAGAACACAAGGTGTATATGTCGTTGACGTAGGTGGCAAGCGAGCGCCGCAGGCACGCGAGCGCCGCATCGCACCAACTTTGCACACCTCTTTGAACTCAACGTACAATAACTTTACGTCACTACGCTCAAATGGCTTAAAAGAAAGCAGATGTTCAGCTTGCAATTCTATTTATTCAAAATTGTAACGATTTGGGCCTTGCCCAGAACCACTCTAAGTCAAGTTGGGATAGCTCATGTACGGTTATCTATATATGTAGCTATGCCCACCTCAGATGGTCAATCAACCGCATGTCTCTCCTCCTCTAGCTGTACCATTACAAAAATAAACAATTCCAAAGCAATTGTCGTGCTGCCGGAGTCTAACATGTGTCTGAACGAACAATCCTGTAACGACGCAGGTAAGACAAGAGATCCAAATGCGGTGCGAACTCACTCAGAGGCATATGGGAGTGCGTGGGAGCTCGAGGACCTGAGATACAATTGTCACCTATAGGTCTGGCACGAAAGGATACAGAAAAGCTACCGAACCACAATCGCAGAGGAACAATCCTTATATACATGAGAGGGGAATGAAAACCCTCAGTGGCACAAGGCGGTCCGATACTAGTCCGATACAGCCCAGTGTCTGATATGGAGTCGGTCCGATTTAGCTCAGATTCAGAAATGGAACGAGGTTTGGTACATGACCTCGTTACAAATCCGCCGTCGACGTGCTGGCAAGCCTGCCCGACGCGATTGCCAGCCCAACTCAAAGCAGCTCACCTAGGTAGAAGAGGAGGTAATAGTCCAGTACATACTTGAATTAGACGAATGTGGATTTGCGCCTACGTACGCAGCTGATCGTGATATGGCTGATAGACTGCTGGCTGCACGCAACGGAGGCAAGGTTGGGTAGAAGTGGCCAGTCAACTTTGTTAAGGTTACAAATAGCCTCAAGACGCGTTTCAATCGAGCGGACAATAGACGGAGAGCTCTGTTCGAAGATCCTGTGTTAATCAGGAGCCGGTTTGACCTTATAGAGCAGACTAAGGCCAAGTATGTCATCTGCGATGAGGACGTCTATCAGAAGGATCAAGGTCCGAAGGATCCCAGTCCCACTCTTCAAACCTGGCACGCCGTCCTAACGCTGCTCGGAGTGGTGTTGTCGAAACAAGTGGGGAATACTATGCAAGTGTCAGATGTTGGAGGACAGTAGACATGAAGCAAGCAGAAGGTTGTTGTATTGAGCAAGCGGTAGAGAGTGATTATATACACAAGCAAGATGAGTAAGCAGGTGACAGGAAGTCACATGAGAGGTGCAGTTAACGTGTACCTTGTAAACTGAAGTGCCAGGCTGATAGCGAATACTGCTTTTCACATGGCTCAGATTACAGCCGCTACAAGAGACAACCTTCTAGACAGATGGATTGTTGATCCTGGCTCAACTGTCCACGTCCACATCTGCAACTCGACCTACTTCAATTGGGTCAAGACTGCTAACGCAAAATCTACCGAAGTCATCTTTGCAGGCACCGCCGCACATCAGGTCATTGCCTGGGGGGAGGTGAGAGTTAGCGTCAACTGAGGCAGTGTAAGAAAGGACATCCTACTTACCCAAGTGGCATATGTTCCAGGCTTTCTTACAAATCTCTTCGCACTTGGACGCTGCCGACGATCAGGCATCCACTTTGACTCAGGCCGCAACATCTTATATGTGACGGTATAAATACCTTGTATACGGAACGGTACGCAAGGTCGGCCTTTTTGTACCGTTACAGTTATGAGCCCGGAATCGCTTAGGCGTGCGTCAGCAGCTACAAACAGAACTGGTAGTTGGGTTGGTGACCACAAACGAGCAGACTACCAACAAGAACAACATCCCTACGAAAAACCAGCGTTCGAATCACCAGAGGAGCAGTATCCAATCTCGAGACCCTGTGGAGGGTGACAACCTACGACCCTGTGGAGGGTGACAACCTACGACCCTGTGGAGGGTGACAACCTACGACCCTGTGGAGGGTGACAACCTACGACCCTGAGGAGGGTGACAACCTACGTCCCTGAGGAGGGTGAAAACCTAGTCTATCGAGCCCTGGAGAGGGTGAAAACTCAGTTTAGTGTCAGCTCTGCACTACGTCTACGACTTCGTTCGAGCTGGGGGGTGTGTGACGGTATAAATACCTTGTATACGGAACGGTACGCAAGGTCGGCCTTTTTGTACCGTTACATTATACAAAGACAAGTGTCAAGCATTATCGCCAACCTTGCTTACAACCATGGTCATTGGTTGCTACACGCTGAGGAGGCTGATCGTCCGCCTCGTCACAAGCTTCTTAGCATGGCTATAAAATCAAGCCAAGAAAAGGCACCTCAGACAGTCATTGCAATGCGAGCGCATCAGCTACTCGGACACCCAAATTATCAAGCTATTGAACATCTTCAAGACGACGTCAGTCGAAGTCCTCGCGCCGACAATACTTGTCGCCCGTTCTATCGCATTAGTGCCGACATCATACAGCTCCAGAAACGAGGCGAGGCTTGCTACAATGGCGACATATGGGCACTGCATGCAGTATGTGAGTACACAAAGCTTCATGAGATCTGCACTCTTAAGGATCGACACAAATCAACAGTCGTTCCTGCCCTCTTACGCCTAATCAACAAGATTAAGACGGTGTATGGCTACCAGGTAGCAATTGTCTTCATGGATGGAGACGTTGGTTATGGCCGTGCAGACGCTAACCTTGGCTCCTCTGCTAAGGAAGAGCTAGAATCTGCTGGTATCAAGGTTGAGGTCAGATCTCCTAACACGCCCACACAGCTAGGAGGTGCTGAACGAGCCGGAGCTGTCCTTGGCACAGCCGGCAGAATGCTCCGGATCCATGCCGGTCTACCGAAAGTTCTTGCAAACGAGCTGGCCTGCACTGCAGCTAGAATCCTCAACATCACGCCAACAAAATCCATCGACTGGCATTCGTTCAGACCTGTCTCGATTGCACGTTATTGGAAGCCATGGATATGTGCTCAACAAGCACCTGCCAAAAGGAGACAAACTCGAAAATCGCACCTTTGAGGCCTTGTTGGCTATGACGCCTCGAAAATCTATCGGGTGTGGTTACCTGACATGAGTCGTGTTATCCACGTACGCGACGTGCGCTTTATTGACGAGCTCTACAAAGACAAGCCGTCTACAATGCTTGTGGAATTTCACATTGTTGAAGCTGTCCACATTTTAGAGCAGGAATATGATGGTAATACTATTGCAGTTGCTCAGCAATGATTGCGCAGGAAGAGACTTCGCTGCCATCCCCTCGAAACCAGCATAACGAGCAGCAGCTATTGCAGGAGTCATCTGCTTCTCAGCACATGGTACCTCGGGGGTGGAACAACGACAACGATCTTGGCTACGTTGATAGCTACATTCCAGATCGACGACAGAACAACGCTCCGCAACGCCGTGATCCAGAGCTTTCACAAGACAACATCATCACCGGCAGACGCCGTCGCCAGGCGCACTTCATGAAAGCAGCATCACACTTCCCTCAGTACTTTGCCTTTGCTGCTGATATCGCGCAAGCAAAGGAAGCCACTTCTGCTGCCATGCAACCTGAGGTCACACATGATTCAACTCGCCTTCATCGCGATGATATGCCTCCTCCATCACGTTACTGGAAGGATTAAGCATCACCCGCATGGGAAGCAGTTCAAAACTGCTGTCAAGGACGAGTTCCTCAGCTGCTGGAACGAGGGCAACTTTGCCATACCACACATTACAGCTGAAAATGTTTTCGAAACTGTACCCTTAATGTGGATATTTACCTACAAGTTTGATCAGGATGGATATCTTCTAAGATACAAGGCTCGTCTTATTGTTCGCGGAGACTTGCAAGAGCAATATGGCGACACCTACGCTGTGACTCTTGCGGCTCGTCTATTTCGAGCTCTTATGGCCCTTGCCTGCGCATTCAATCTTAAGGCAGTACAAGTGGACGTGCTAAACACGTTCCTTAACGCTGTCCTTGATCGCACTCTCTATGTCAGAATTTATCGCGGTCTAGAGTCCTTCTCGTTGTACGATGTAACACAGTTTCACGTCTCCACTGCTGTACTACGTAGCACACCTCACTGCCATGTCTTACCAGCACTACATATACAATTCATAGCTACATAAAATAGACCTCAGTTCAATCCTTCAACTCTTCCGCATACGCACTGTCAAAATCCTCCGTGACAGAATTTCAGACGGTTTCCAGGATCAACCCGGTCAAACTCTCCGCCTTTTCCGTGCCTTGTTTGGCCTCAAAGAAGCACCACGTCTGTGGGCTGCACATCTCCAAGGATCGTTGCGCAAGCTTGGCTTGCATCCTGTCCAAGGCTTTCCATGCCTCTGGATGAACCAAAGAGTCATTTTCTTATTTTATGTCGATGACACTATCATTCTCTACCACCCGGACTACCTGGAGAAGCTTAAACAACAGTTTATCAAGCTCTACAATCTCCGCCAGATAGAAGATATCAAGTGATTTCTAAGGATTCGAGTTCTCCGCACATGGTATTAATTTTGCTATTATACTTCTTGTATAAGGTTTCCATCCAACATGGATACCCTAGGGGGTGTGTCACCCTGGCATGTCGATTCACAAGGTACATATGAATTGTATCTCTCATATAACTCCCGTGACTTGCTTCCTCACCTTGGTTGTGTATGTAAACGCTGTCTATAGCTCGCTCAATACTATAACCTTCTGCTTCCTTCATGTTTACTGTCCCCCAAAACTTGACACGGTAAATGCCAGTCGGACAGCGTGAGACGAGATCAATACGGTTTCGGTTGATGAAACGGGTAACCCACCTCTCAGAGACGCATTTTTCGGCTGCTGCTGCAGAGGCGAGATTTTGTATCACTCTTCTTGTAGGAGGTAGGCATTGCTTATTAACGGCTTCAATATACTCTACAAGCTCCTACCCTTGTTGTGGGCTGCATACTTGTTAGCTAGTGTCCTTGGTCGCTTTTGGTGCCTGAACACCGCTGTGTCTTCGGCTGAGTGTAGATCAACCGACACCGTACCTGTCAGCATTAAGCTGGTTTACAATTTTATCTCCAAGCTCTCGCAATTTTATTGCCGCCAACGCTTTGTCCATAGCTGCCATATTGATGGAGTTATCACGTGTTGAAGTGGTTGGGTGGTTTGGTGTTCTGAGGCCGGGCGGGCGGCACGTGAACACGGGCGTCACGCGCACGGGCACGTTATAGGTGCTTCCTCCGATAGGTTCAATCATCACTCATTTATGGAACACCTTCCAATTTATGGAGTAAGCGAAGTGAACCTCGTCGTCTGCGCAGGTCAGAGTTCATCTTACATAATAATCACGTCTCACATCATTATCACCCCGTAATATAGCACATATGGGCGCCGCATGGTGCCTCTTGTTAATGCAAGCACGCTTTACAAAGACAGCAAAGCGAGGTGCGGGTTAGCTGTTAGCCGGCAACACTTTAGGGAGCGTCCACGTAAAGCAGTCAGCTTGGCGATGGTTTTTGAGTTTGCCACAGACTCGGGCAGTGCTGTGCTATCTGGCATTCTTTGTTCTTCGGGCCTGAAACGCAAATTGCGCTCCGTAGAAGCTGGTACCAGCCTTCTGGAGCTCGCAAGGCTAGCCTTCTGAGGACCGCTCCAACGCTTCGGCGCGCAATGATGTCGGCTGCATCGTCACTTGATTCGTTCTTTCTGAAAGCTCTGAAATGTCGTGTTACACCCTGAGTGATGATCTTGCCGCGACACCTCACTCAGCCACTCGCCTCAGTCGCTCTTCCACGATACAATACCTGTTAGCCTATTCAGGTTAGTCTTATTCAGTAATCTCACTTATATATTGCCCCTCATTGTACATAGCTTGTGATAGATCCAAATTCTTTTTTTCTTCACGCCACAACTTTGTACAGGTTTACAATACTGATGCCGTGACTGGCTCAGGTGGACCCAGCTTTCTTTGTTCGCATACCCACCATGCCCACGCAATTTCCCTCGCAAAAGAGCCGGCTCGTCCAGGAGACCGCCGTGCAGCAATCTATGCTTCAGCAAACACAAGCTGCCATTGCCGCCCAGACCGATCCCGCAGGACCCACGAAGGACGAGGGCCTACTTCAAAATACTGATCTGATAAATCCTGATGCGACCGAGGACGACATACCCCCCCCTGCTTACGGCGAGATCTATGGCGAGATCCGCAACGAAAAAGATGGCCTGGGCACCCGTGCCTGGGTCGCCGACGACGGCCGTGTCAACATTAGCATCAAACAGTCCAACAGCCGTTTGTCTCATTTGCTTAATCCCGTTTTGTATCAATACGTCCAGAGTGCCCAAGATGATATCCCGCCTCCTTTCCCCTACATTCCAGCTTCTTTAGGGGGCGAGGAGGGAATTCCTCCACCCCCGCAATTGAACATCGTCATCCAGGTCGTGGGCTCACGCGGAGACGTGCAACCCTTTGTTGCTCTGGGGAAAATCTTGAAAGAAACCTACGGCCATCGCGTACGTCTGGCTACTCATCCCAACTTTAAAGACTTTGTGGAGGAGAATGACCTGGAATTCTTCAGCATCGGCGGCGACCCCTCTCAGCTAATGGCGTTCATGGTCAAGAATCCCAGCCTGATGCCGGGATTTCGCAGTCTAATGGATGGAGATGTTGGTCGGCGAAGAAAAGATGTTGCCGAGTATATCCAAGGCTGCTGGAGATCATGTTACAAAGCCGGTGATGGGATGAATTCGTCTGCTAGGAACGATGGCTCTTCCGAATCCTCTGCCGACAACCTTCGCGAAGAGCCTGCAGCAAGATCCTTCGTCGCCGACTGCATCATCGCTAACCCTCCAAGCTTTGCCCACATCCATTGTGCAGAGAAGCTGGGTATCCCTCTCCACATCATGTTCACTATGCCATATTCTCCCACCCAGGCCTTTCCCCATCCGCTGGCCAACATTCAATCTTCCAATGCCGACCCTCAACTCACTAATTATCTAAGTTATGCTATGATCGAACTCCTCTCGTGGCAGGGCCTGAGTGATATCATCAACCGATTTCGCGAAAAATGTCTCGGTCTAGATCCCGTAAGTTCGATCTGGGGTCCCGGAATGCTCCAGCGTCTCAAAATCCCTCACACCTACTGTTGGTCTCCAGCTCTGATACCAAAACCGAAAGACTGGGGCCCTCACATATCCATCGCCGGGTTCTACTTTCTTAACTTGGCCTCTAATTATACCCCTGCCGCTGATCTCCAGGCATTCCTCGATGCTGGTCCACCCCCTGTTTACATTGGATTTGGCAGCATCGTCTTGGACGATCCTAATGCGATGACGGAGCTCATATTCGACGCCGTAAGGAAGACTGGCCGGCGTGTCCTCCTTTCTAAAGGCTGGGGAGGTATGGGCGCGGACCAGCTTCAAATCCCCGACGGCGTCTTCATGCTAGGTAACGTGCCACATGACTGGCTGTTTAAGCACGTCTCGTGCGTTGTTCATCATGGTGGCGCAGGAACCACGGCGGCAGGCATTTCCGCAGGCCGGCCGACTTTAATCGTTCCTTTCTTTGGAGACCAGCCTTTCTGGGGCGCCATGGTCGCGCGAGCCGGCGCCGGCCCCGATCCGATCCCTCACAAACAACTTACAGCTGATAAACTAGGCGATGCCATCAACTTCTGCTTGAGGCCCGAAAGCCTGGGACGCGCCAAAGAACTCGCAAGCAAGATCGCGGCGGAGCGAGGCAGCGACATGGGTGCTCAGTCATTCCACCAATTTCTAGAGCCTGATCGGCTCCGTTGTTCCCTTGCACCATCTCGACCTGCTGCGTGGCGCGTCAAGCGTACCAAGGTCAGGTTGAGTGCTCTTGCTGTCTGTACTTTGGTGAATGAAAACCTTCTGAATTTCCAGGACTTGAAGCTCTTTAGACCGCAAGAACATTACGTCGACGAAGGTCCGTGGGATCCAATATCCGGTGGGTTTACGGCATGTGCGGGGGCGCTTGGCGGCATGATGATGGGCTTAGCCAGTATTCCTTCAGAGACATGGAAAGCTTTGTCTCCAGCTGAGCGCACTCGAAAGCAGGCTCAGGCATCAGAGTCAACAATCGTGAGCAAAAGCGAGGCATCGCATGTGGGGAAAAGATTGAATTCGTCGATTCTGCCTGGACAGGGTGAGCCGAGCTCGAGTGCGAAGGACCCTTCCAACCTCTTCGGTCGGTCAACTCCTCCTTCAACTATTGGATCAGGCTCTAATCCCGATTCATTGCACGGCGAGTCGCATGCCAAACAAGACGAGCCTAGCCGCAGTCGATTCCGGAGTCGGAATGAATCCGACTCGGGCAAGGACCTTGACATGATGCGCTCGAGTGGCATGAGCAAAGGCGCCGGGCGTGTCCTAAAGGCAATTGTACAGGCACCTGTGGATCTTACAGTGAATGCCACGAGAGGAATGCACAATATGCCTAAGCTTTGGGGAGACGATACTGTGCGCCCTCAAGAAAGGGTCAGCGATATGAAATCAGGCTTCAGGGCAGTAGGAAGAGAGTTTGGCTTTGGCTGGTACGATGGGCTTACTGGTCTGGTCACTCAGCCCTGGAAAGGCGCCCAGAAAGAGGGTACCAGTGGTTTTGTCAAAGGATTAGGCAAGGGAATCGGAGGAGTCTTGATCAAGCCGTTCGCAGGCGGCGTTGGTATCGTCGGTCATATGATGCAAGGTGTGAACAAAGAGGTGCAGAAGGCATTCGGCAGCAATGCGCAGAGTTACATCGTCGCATCCAGGGTGGCTCAAGGACACGAAGAGTGGCTGCAGAGCTCTGATGCAGAGAAGGAAGATGTCATCGTTCGGTGGAAGCTGATCCAGAAATTCCTAAAGAAAGGAGACAGCCCTGACGAGATGGTGAAAGAAGTTCTAGAAGCACAACGAAAGAACAACACAGGGGAGAAAGACCCTCGCCAACACTTCGGACGTACTGCGAGTTACGCTCAATCCGCCAAAAGTGCTGCTGGTCCGCCCCTGGGGCCCGGGCGCCCTGTGCTCGCCATGAGTGGTACAAAGTTCCCTCTGCCTCCTCCAACCATAGGCCCTAATCAATTTCTGGAAGCGGCTGGAATAAACCAAACCATCCGACCGATAGCTCGGAAGGCGTTACCTGGAGGCGCGAAAGAGAATGCTGACGTGAAGTGGGCGGTTCCGGAGAACGTGTCTCAACTTGAGTACCAACGACGAGAAGCTGCAGATCACCGGGCAAGTCAACAGGAAATGCGTCAGGCTATTGCACTTAGCGAAGGTGAATTTGATCGAAACGCGAGCGAAGCATTGGAATATGAGAAACAGTTGAAGCGAGTCATGGCGCAGAGTCTGAAGGAACAGAAGCGAAGGGGCAGCGACAGTGAATGGGACTCGGATTCGGGTCTCGATGACGGGGAAGATGATGGGGTCGAGTGGGCAAGAGAAAGGTCCGGAAAGATGTCAGAAAAGGCGGCAGCTGTGGCCGGTGTGCCACCGAGCTACCAGAGACTCCCCCCAAACGATCAGGGGCATCTCGCTGGCACCACGCAAATTGAATTCGAGGCACAAAATCATAGAAAGCAAGGAGAGAAAACGACACGAGAGAAGACGGAAGAAGAGATGATGGTGGAGTACGTCAAGAAGCAAAGCCTCTTGGAAACGCACTATCAGAATAAAGGCAAGGGTCATGCCACAGTCCCAGAGGATTGGAACCATGAAGACTTGCAGAAGGCATTAAAGCTAAGTATGCAAGGACACGAACATGATGCGGAGTATCGGCATGGGAAGGCTCCAGGAACGTAATTAACGTGTTTCCCCTTTGAAGAATAAACTTGAGATACGCAGGCTATGGCAGTAATGAAGCTCTGATGGTGTTTATATGATACCTATTCTAGCCCCTCAAAATGCCTTAAAATCTGTACCGCGATACAGCAGCCCTTGAACAAGACTATGTCTTCTACTGAGCTCGTTGTCGTTGTGTCGTCTAGGATTTCATCATCTCTAGGGAGATCTTAGCAGTCTCTTGTTCAGACCCGCGCTCAGGGTCTAGTGATTGGTTCTTTTGAAGCTTGATATGACAAAGACACATGAAGCAGATGATTTGTGCATTCCAACCAATCGGTATGAACATGTCAAACACTATAGTCTAGTCTTACGAAGCATTCGAGATATACTAGTGTTGCGGTGAAGTAAACAGTGCGCATGCGGGAAGAATTGAAGGATTGAACTGAGGTTGTATTGTGTGAAGTCACGAGCAGTACATATAGTTGGGGGCTGTAAACAGCGCTAGTGTAGAGAAGGCAGTCTTACCTTACCCAAGGTGAGGTGCCACTACACAGTGAGGCAGGAGAGACTCCAACTGTGACAACTAGCCACCGCCATCACCAAATGCGCGCGAGCATGACATGTACCTAACATTCTCAACACCATATCTTAACGACACCATGCCGTTACAAGAAGCCCTTGCAGAAGTAGACTCTATAGTGTCTCTGGATAAGATGCTCTGTCCAAAGACTGCTGAGAAATATGGTTTTGTCCGCCGAACTTTAATCCGAGAATTTATTGGCTCTCGGGTCCTCATTAGGATAAACGCTGAGTTAGATGATGGTTTAACTACAAAGCCCCGGTACTGCGTTTCAAAGGCACGTTAGGCAAGATGTGCACTACTCGCTTTAGTAACACTCAGATTCACTCTACCCAGTAGAGCAGGTACTTTCTTAGACGGATTGTGATCTAGGTCCGTAGAATTTGCACATAAGACACTGGGAATGTAAGCTTCAGATTAGCTATCATAACGGTTTGTGGCCGATTTCGATACGCAGGCTAGCGTTAGTAGGATATATGTGACGATTTACGAGAGGAGCGCACCACGTGTGTTGGGTGCTGGTGGTCTTGTGCTGCTTCCTCATCTTATCAAGCACCTCTTACCTGAGCTGGATTATAAATACGTCATGTAAACAGACGCTGCTGATGGCCTGGCAAGAGGTCATCACGAACAGAGCACAGGACAATACACAGCACATGATACTCAGATTTACTGCCCTGCGCAGTTACACACTTGACTTACTGCTTCGCGCGGTTACCTTTTGATTCACTGCATACACTGCAACAATATACGGGAAGCTGGAGAGAATGAAATGGCCGCGAACGATCGCCTTGAGGCGCGCGAAGGAGCAGAACGAGTCTATCAGTCGTATCTATCTCGCCCAAGTGGCGTAGCACTGTACGACCAACCAGATCGTCACATTGGATGAAAGCGCTTGCAACGAGCGTATGGGCGATCGCAAGTATGGCTGGAGTCCTGTCAACACACCGGTGGAATTGCCCTACAGCTTCAAGCTCTCAGAGCGATGGTTGTTATTGCCGGCTATAATAATGGATGGATACATGAGCTATGTTATTTTTCAAGGAGCGAGAACGTCGTAGTCAATCCATGACATCTTAGATTAACAAGTGTTACCGTTCTGCAGTCCTCATCCTGCATCAAACTCAGTTCTTGTTGGTTTGCTACCATCTGAAAAATCATCAACAAACACCGCTTATGAGATATCTGAGCATCACTTGTGCCCAATTCTGGTGGGCATCGGCCTAGTCCAATAAACCAGCGGTCCAAAGCAACAGGCCTTGTACCATCTGATCCCGATATAGTACTTGATAAGATGGCTGCGCGACATCCAGCTACTCATGATAAGAATCCTCTATTGTCTCCTTCATCATTTCGTCACAAGAAGTGACTATTAAGACAGGTCGCACAGAATTGACATGCCCCAGAGGCGCAGCGGCTAAGCCAGGTCTATTACGAGATCACAACATAGAAACTCCTCCTCCAAGGAAGACTGGTGGATCTTAGAGGGTATCACTTTTGAAGGCAAGCACAGGAAGCCTAGTAAGGGTCCCCCACTTGAAACACCCAAGGTTGATGGTGGAGGAGCTATTTTTTGGTCGCCACAGAGGGCCAAGGATGCTCAAGAGGAGTTGCAACAACAAGAGTAGGCTGCACGCATGGAGGAACTCGAGAAGATGGGGGCTATGTATCTAAGACACAGAGCAAAACTTTAGAAGGCAAATGAGGCAGAAAGGTAGCGTTGAGAGCGCGCTGCGATGAAGAAACAGCGTCAGGGTCAGGCAACGGACAAGGCGGCTCGCGACCAGATTCGCGCTGCGGCGAAGAAGCTTCATGATGCTGCAGAAACTTTCCAAAAGGGTGGGAACAAGCCCCTGCAATAATACAAGCTCCAACACAGATCGCCTATCGTGATGCCGTCACTGTAGATGTGCAGGAAGCTGCATCATCACAGGCACCGCCGAAGGCACTCTGCACCCGCCAGGTCCGCGCACCAAAGCGTGATGAATAGCCAGATATCAAAACCAAGCCTGTTACTTCTCTCTACCACGAATTCTCATGGCAAGTCCTGATCTGTGTGGCTATATAGCCTCATTTATGGGTTCGTGGTGATGTTGTTCCCTGCGCGCGCAATGTGGGGCCGCGCATACCGGTACCGGTAGACTATGGTGGGGCCGCGCATAGACTAAGGTGGTGTACCAAGTTACGGTACAGGTTCATCATACCAAGATAATCGTCACACTTGATGGTTTGTTATGCATCCAACAATCCACGAATTTCTTTTCTGAAGGCAGAACGTGCGATTCACATTATCAGGCATTGGATGAGCTTTTCGCAGTCATAAACGTAGGACATGAAAGCAACATTGCAAGTAAGCCGGCAAGATAATAAAAGCTAACAAAATCAGGCGAATAAACTACCGTGGCTAGCATAGTGACATACAGAACACGTGCTGTATCAAAAAAAGTGGATTGAAAAGGACTGGGGTGCTAGTTAAAACATGGTTATCAAGAAGTTGTCAATAACACGGGTCCTTCATAGCTTACGCTTATTGACTTCGCTTACCATAGTAAGCCCGAATTTCCTATATCCAGACATGAGTTATCTACAGTCGCCTTCAGTACTTTTCCAGCAAAGAAGTAATCAACCATAGCATCCACAATTTTCGGCTCATGCAGGGGCAATTGATCATCATTATTAGTTACGCAGCACTCAGCCTTGGAAGTAGATCCCCCCTGCTATCGTATCTGAGCTAGAGGTAATCATCAGGCTACCTCGAATTTCTCTTTTTTTCGAAGTACCACTTCTACCGCCATTTCGCATCAGGGCGTGACAACGACAGCCCTAAACAGAAGATTTTTTGCACTCACCAAAGTCGCCGATAAGACTATTGCCTCTATCAAAAATCGAAATAATGGTCTATCGGGACGGAGACGAAGCGCGTTTCGAGGGATCGAAGCTCGTGTTTAGCAAGATTGCAGCTGAATTGTTCGACCTGGATGATGGCTCGCTAGATCTGGACAAGTCCTTTATATCACTGGGTGGTGATTCCATCCTAGCAATCGACTTCATTGTCAGATGTCGCGACGCAGGCATCCAAGTGGACATGAAAGCGCTATTGACGACCGAGAGCTTGACCACCCTCGCCGAAGAGATGGATCGAAGCAATGCTGGAGCTGCAGATGGAGTCAATGGACATGCAAATGGAACCAATGGACATGCAAATGGAACCAATGGACATGCAAATGGAACCAAGCTGCATGCAGGAGGAGCTCATGCTGAAGATAGTTCAGGTGACCTGACTTCACAGGTCCCGACTGGCGACGAGTTTCCTCTTGTTCAGTGGCAATGTTCTGCGCTGGACGACCTGGTGACAGACTTGCTGGCGCTCAGCATGACCCTCCGGGACATCGAATCTATCGCGCCTTGCTCCGCCGTGCAGGAAAGCTTTTTTGTCAGCCAAGCAATTAATCCTGCTTCCTATATCAGCCATGTTTCCGTTAGACTGCAGTCAACTGCTGTCAACGGCACTCGTCAACCCACAACAGAGACGATTGCAGATGCATGGAGAGCGACTGTCAGACGTCATGCAATGCTTAGGACGGCTTTCATAGAGAGCAATGACCGACCTGGCAAATTCGACCAACTTGTTTTCAAGCCCACAGCCATGGAGGCACGTGTTCTCGTGTGCTCTTCGCCAAGCGATGCTATTCCCATCCCCGCATTTACAACGCGCAAGTTTGAAAGTCCGCAGCGTCTGTGTGTCTACGAGACCAGCACCGAGGAAATTCAACTTGACCTGGAAATATCGCATGCCCTCGTGGATGGCCACTCTGCCAAGATCTTATTACACGACTTTCGTGCCAGCTATCTACGAGTCGCATACTATTCAGAGCATCCGCCACTTCCTTACACGATCTTTGCATCCAACCAGCAGACCACCCTAAGCACAATAGAGGCGTCTGCAGGTGCGGCCTACTGGACGTCCTACCTGGAGAGCGCCGGGGAATCACATTTGCCTCTCATCAGCAGCAATCCTCATCTGTATGACCTAAAGACGGCTCGTTATTCCGTCGCACTACCGGAAGGGAGACTTCGCGCTTTTTGTGGAAAATTATCTGTTACTCCAGCGAACCTGTTCCACATCGCGTGGGCGCTTGCCATCCGACGCATCATTCTTTCAGACACCATCACGTTCACGTACATAGTCTCTGGGCGTAACAACTGTGTCGAGGGTGCCGAGGCGACTGTGGGACCTTTGCTCAACACACTACCATGCGCGCTTACGTTGACTCCAGAGACAAGTGTGGCAGATGCGCTGTCTTCGGCAAAACGCGACTGGCAAAACGGCTTACCATTTCAAAATATACCTATGGCTAATCTACCTGGAGCTAAGCAGCAAACATTAAAGACGCTTGGAAACACACTACTCTCGATTGAGAGAGAAGCGACAAGCAATTATGCATTTACAGAAGGAACCTCGTTGACTGTAGAAAAGAGAACAAGTGTAACAGACGTGCGATGCTCTTCCATGCTGCTTCGATGACGTACTAACGATGAAGCAGTTTGACCTGGTAGCCAATGTGAGATTCAGCGAAGAACAAATCGACTTGAGTGTCGAATACTGGGCTTCTAGAATGGCAGGGCAAATTGCGAAGGCGCAGATGACGGCCTTTGGAGATGCCGTGACGTTTTTGTTGCAGAACGCGCACAAGCGCATCCGCGACTTTGAAAGCTGTGGTGTCCAAGACGAGAACAGTTTTACCATGTGGAATTCGACCATGCCGCAACCTGTCGAGCGCTGTGTGCACGACCTGGTGCTTGACAAGATGGCTGCCCAGCCGACGGCGCCAGCAATCAGCGCGTGGGACGGCGAGATGACCTACGGCGAGCTGGAGGTCGCTAGTCGTCGGCTAGCACATCACCTGCTCGAGCGCGGCGTAGGCCCTGAGGTAATGGTTGGGCTATGCATGGACAAATCGAAGTGGGGAGTGGTGGCCATGCTGGCCATTCTCCGTGCTGGCGGCGCCGTGGTGCCTCTGGGTGTGCAGCATCCGCTGAGCCGCATCCAAGGTATTGTCAACGACACGGCCGCACCACTTGTACTAGTCGATCGCAGCCATGAGCAGCGGCTGGCGGAGCTGACAGCCCACACGCAGCTGCTCGCCGTCGACTCTTTCTTTGACGATCCATCCACAGTGGATACAACGACATTCGATGAGCTCTGCCCATCGGTACGGCCCGAGCACGTAGCCTGGGTCATCTACACCTCCGGCAGCACTGGCACGCCCAAGGGTGTCATGCTCGAGCATAGCGCCATCGCAACCAGCATCCTTGGCCACGGACATGCCTTCGGCATAAAGCCACATGACCGACTATCACAGTTCGCAGCATACACCTTCGACGTTGCCATCCAAGAAATTACTACGACTCTTGCTCTCGGTGCATGCATCTGTGTTCCTTCGGAAGACGATCGCGTTAACAGGCTCACACCTTACCTGGCAGAAGCGAGGGTCACTATAGCTACCTTAACATCAACTGTAGCTGCGCTAGTTCAGCCACAAGATACACCTACAGTACGAACATTAGTGCTGATGGGTGAAGCTGTCCAGGCCAAGGTTGTCGATCAATGGATAGAGCATGCCGACATCATCAACGCATACGGGCCTT
>ML978335.1:0-42110 GCA_010015745.1 Setomelanomma holmii
ATCGATTTGCAGCCTGCCTTTAGTATCTGCTGCTTGCCCAAAGAGCATACAACTTCTGAATGGAGTTGGCTGAAGAACCAATTGGTTGACAACGAGCAGTCCGGAAACTTGGCCCAATTTCGCGGCTGACATGCTTCATCCACCTGTAAAGCTGTACCCGCGGCACAGCCCTACGAGCGTCCGTGTCTTCGACCAAGAGACCAGTTGCTTCACCATGGGGCCGTTTCGTCACCGGTTACACTCGGGCATCGGATGGATAGGTCAAGGTTTTGATATTCTATCCTGGCCCACGACTTTTGAGTCAGCCAATGACTTGATGTTTCGACGCTCATGAGATTTGCAGGGCCCCTGTATTCGCACCGAGCAGCGCGCCAAGCTTCAGGCTGGCAGTGGGAGGGCGCAGCCCGCGGTACTGCAGATCCACAGCTATTTCGACCATCACAACGGTCGCCAGCTTCATTGCGTCCGCTCATAGAGCGAATCGAATTGGACTCGTTGAAAGACCTGTACTACGATGTGCGACTTTTCGTGGATACGATGGACGGCGCCGTTGTGTAATTAGGCGAAGGTGAATCTCGCCTGAGTATGTTTGCCGCTCCAACCAGACAGGATATTCAGCGCTCTCGGAGGCGGCTGCTTGCCGTCCTCGAGGGGATTTCAGAGCTTGGCATTCACCAGAATCGCCCCAGATGTATTACCGGGAAGTATACGGCCAAGAAAGGCTTGTAAGCCCTCCGCTCCCATGAGGCGTCCAGTACTGCTCGTCCCCGATCCTATCCGAACGCTTCTGTTTTGAAACGCTCCGCTGAGGCTGAAAAGACCCAGAATAGTGTTCACAACATGTATGAGCCTCAACGTCCAAGCTTGATCTGCATCGACTCTGGCATCTACCATGGCAGGATACATGGCGACCTATGAGCAAAGACCATTTTGGACCCAACAGCCTCACTGTATACACAAGCGAAAAATGTGTTGATGCTAAGAATAATGTTCCAAGACGTCAGGCCCACGGTCCTTCACAATGAGCACGAAGCGTGAGGTATGCAAGCATTATAATGAGTACTTTCGAAAGGCATATAAGAAGCTATGTCTCGTCGACATTGAGGAGCATCACAGCACAGCAGCTCATCATCAACACTACTTCCTTCCTTCCTTCTTTCCTTCACAGCATCTCCATCGACCTCCCCCTAAAACCCATCCTTTCAAAAGATCAAAATGAAGACTTCTGGCATTGTTGCGGCGGCAGCTATCCTTCTCCAGAGCCAACAGGTTCAGGCGAGCCCTATTACAAGTCTATTTGCTCGAGGCAAAGCCGATGTTGTGCTTGCAATTTTGAAGACTTTTGGGGTGATCTTCCCAGACGCTGAGGCAGAGACGACATGGTAAGTGCTTCACCAGCCATCTTCCGTGCACCATCGGACCATCTGACACGGACTAGGGACTTCAAGAAGCACCCTCAAATGTGCTCGGTCTACATGGAGACAAAGGACGGCTCGAACTGCAAGGCAACAGTTGAATGCGATGATGGCAAGAAGGAGTATAACCCCAACGGTAAGCAAGATTGTACCTGAGCTCTGCAAATGCGTAGACTGATGGCACGAGTCTAGGAGCTGGATGGAATGTCTGCTTCGTAGGAGGAAGACAGTACTTCACCGACCCTCGCATCGGCGACTTCAGCATCACATTCCAAGAGAAGGACGGCAGTGGCCAAGGCGAAGGGCTCACAACCCCCAAACTCCAGCTTAAATATGTTGGTGACTGGCAAGAGATTCCCGTGAACGATCTAGCAGAGGAATACAACACAAACATTCGCTGCAAGGACGAGGGCTTGGGCGGTTCTCCATTCAGGGACTGTGACAAGGGCCCTTACATCTGCCACCACGGAGACATGGGCAACAATTACATTTCGACCTCTCGCACGAAAAAGTGGGAATGTGGTGTCCCTAAGATTGGCAAAGGCGGAGGCAACCTCGACAGCAACGCTCCCAACAGTAAGTTGATGCACCAACTTGACCAGAAACCAACACTAACGACTCTCAGACAACAAAGGTTACGCACCAGGATGGTGCGGCGTGCATGTTATTCAATACCAGAAGCCCGACCCAGCCAAGGACCAATACTCGCTCGAAGTCACAGCTCTCAACGACGCCAACGAGAACAAGATTGGCGAGTTCAAGAAGGGCGGGCCATCTGCTTCTGTCACTAGCAAGCTTCCATTGACACTCGAGATCAAGACCGGCGGTGTCGATGCTGATCCAGTGCGCTTTGCCTACGGCAGCCAGTCATGGGATTCGAATGATAAGGGCCGTTGCTCTGTTGGAGCTTACGATAATGGCAAGCGACAGATGGACTGTGGCTTCACCTGCAATTGAGCTTCGGTGGGCCGGACTGTTGCGGTGATGAGGTTTGTAACATTAGCGACGCAATCTTAATTTTGCTGCGGGAAAGGTATGTTCTTAGCTTCATTTGTAGCTGCCGGAGCGTCTCATTTTCTAGACCAATTTATGATACCACTTTCGATACAAACCGGTCCCTATTGCTTGCGCTCGGCTCCGGTGATTTCGTAAGCCTTCAAGTTGAACCAAAGGTGCGACGACCTTTCTCGCCACAATGAGATACATATTGAGCACTCGAAAATTCTACATGCAGATATGAGGTTGCAATAAGCTCGTTGGTGTTCAAGAGAAGAGTGGTACGCGTGAGGCGAGCCGAGCCTAGCTTGCCCGCGGGTCGCGGGTCCCAAACATCGCGTCGCACTGTCGCACCTGCCCTCCAAACTTTTGGCCCTCGCGTCATCCATCTCATAGCTCCTTTTTCACACCATGCGCTGCAATCATGTCATCGAACAGTACAACCCTGTGGCCTTTCGGCCTCTCTTTTCAGTCCCTGTCCTGCAATTGTTTGATATTGCGAGACTACGAAAGGCTCAAGATGATGACTCTCCACGTGAGACACGACGAGCACCGGATGCCGGATGACTCGACTTTCAACATCTAGCGACAAGCAGTCACGCCCCGTCGAAGAATTGTTCTGCTGTTCCCAAGCCTAGTCAGTGGGATCTATCAGATAGAAGTTCCATTCTCCAACCATGCCTGGGAAGAATAATGAACCCCGCATCGCTTTGCGACTCAGCCGCAGAATGAACGCCTGCTTGCACTGCCACGACCAATGGTTAAGAGTAACAACCGACACCTTTTATGATACACTGGTGGTCAACGCTTGGCCATGGAATCATGAGTGTCTTACCACTGCCTGAGCTCCAGCTGCCAGATAATTCAAGCGCCTTTCGTGGCTGGCGCAGCTGGCGTGGAGCGATCGAATCGCAAAACGAGGTTCGGCAATTTCCCATCAGACAGTAGACGTACAGAAGGCTGGAGTCAACTTTGAGACCAATGGGGACCAAAGCAGTGGTGGTACAAGTCAGCCAACAGCAAAAGATTATGCGGCATCCCCAGGAAGAACCCGAGCAGGCCCTATCATCTCACGGTTGTCGCAACAAAGTTCGGATCGAGAGCTTACCAGAGCCATACCCTACTCCGGAAGTGCCATACGACATGATAGCCAACAGCTTCCGACACGTCTTCGCGCTGCTCGCAGCTAGACTTACGATCACGATTCACCGACATGGGTATTCATCAATCCAGCATCATGACGAAAGTTGCACGATCAATATCCTTCCGCAGCAAGCGTAGGTTCGACGGTAAAATTTGTGCTGTCTGCAGTGTTCTGTGTCTCGATTCGATTGGCTTGATGGATTACCCGGCACTAACGAAGGCATCGAGCCATGTCACACTCGTCATGCATGCTCTGTCAAGCTTTTGTGTCGCTTCTCTCGATCTGCTCTACTATTGGGTAGACAAAGCATACTCCGGTTGCCGGCAAATTGAGAGCGCTGCCAGCATCTCATCTATCGGGTAGGGAAGGATCCACGCCTGGCAGTCCTGGAGTTGTACTTGGAGTTTCGCTCGAACGCAATCCTGTCAGATGGGATGCTGTGGCACGCTGTGCTACTTAGCTCCAAGGCTTGGTTCCTTCGTTGGCGGAGGTCGATGTCAATAACGTAGATGATACCTGCACCACAGAGTTGCACGCCCAAGCCGGGTTCTCGAGAGTTCGCACTATGTTATCGCAATGTGCGAAAAACCATTCAGTCTGTCGTATGACCACACACAAATTCCCTATCGATGCGAAGGTGATCGATTGTCACTCCCGAAAAGTGGTTGCCATGAAACGGCACGACAGGTACCTAGCGTTGAGCTACGTATGGGGCGCTCAGAGTGCTAATGACGGTTTGAGTGCTGACAGCAACCAAGTCACTATGGACTTGTCTTTTTTGCTGCCCCGCACAATCGATGATGCCATTTTCGTTACTATCAAGCTTGGACTACGATATCTCTGGTGCGACCGCTATTGCCTTGAGCAATACCATTCAGCCGACAAACGGCATCAGATCAACCAGATGGCCAGCGTCTACAATCGCGCGGTCACCGCCATATGCGCTCTCGGTGCAGACGACAACGCAGGCCTTCCCGGAGTCTCGAGCTTGCGAATCCCAGTTTCAATTGTCAAGCTGGGCGATAGCGGAGCTTTTACAATTCGTCCGGCACCCATTCACTTGACCAACCACATCACGACTGCAAGATGGTTCACACGCGGCTGGTAAGTCAAGCATCTCTGCCGTCTCTAACCAGGACAGGACTAACGGAGCATCCGACTAAGAACGACGTTTCAAGAGGCTTTCTTTTCCCGGCGGTGCATTTTCTTTGCGCCAGAAGAGGTCCATCTCGTCTGTTGTGCTTCAAGTCAGCACGAAGGAATCTCGCAAGCCACCCGCTCTGAAGCCGACTCAGATCAAGTCAGTTGGGGTACAACAACAACTATTTTCAGCACTATTCTTGACGCGAAACTCCGATGGTTCAACGGCATACACAGGCAGCTCAAATTCTATGACTATATGCAGCACTATCTCCAGCGGAAATTCACGTGGGTGTGATGCCCCACTGGCATTCCAGGGCATCCTCTCGATTGTGGAAAACCAGTCTTACTACGGTGTCGTGGCCTTCGACCTTGCCTTGCCACGTCTTAATCCGGGCATCAGTACTGCATGGCGCAGAAGAATCGGCTTTGCCTACGGACTTGTATGTGAGATCGAGAGACATGGTCAGTCTGCAACACGATGACCATCTGTCCCTAGATGGTCCTGGCTATCTCGTACGCAAACGGGGCCCCGACTCTCTTCATTCGATTTCGAATTATCCTCAGAGCGGAACAACTTTGGGCTTGCTTGCGTCACAGTAGTGGAGATTGGCAAGTTCTTGGAGGACCACAGAGCGAAGAAGGTCGTCGTGCCTCAAAAGCCATACTTGCGCATCATATCCGTGCGATCCGAGATCTCCTGGCACTTGCTAGAAGACACCCAGACCCATCGTCAGAGAGGTATTAATTTCCAGTGCACATTTGCTTTGGATGATTCGTATACGTACGACATGAAGCGCCACACTGCCCATTTTGAGCAATACAAGGGAAAGACCAAAGGCGTTGCGGTGCTATTACTGACAGATCGTTATGTCAATGAGCCCCATCGATGTGTTTTCCGGTAGCATATCTTGGAAGAGAAGACGGAGCGAGCTTCCCAGGACTTGGGGGTCACTTATAAGTGTGCCGGGCTGTTCATTTCCAGAGAAGACGTCAATGACTCCCACCATCCGATGTTCGATATGGTCGAGCGAAACAAGAACGACGTGGAAGCAACTTGTATTGGATGATCCCCGCGAACTCAATCCTTCGGAACTTGCCAAGCAGTTCCATTTCCACAAGGAGACACAGTCACTATGCGTATACTGTTCGTGGTAACAGTTTACGGGGCCAGACTGACATCGTGTTGGCTTCTCTCACTTTGAAGAGGTGAAGACTTCTTCAACCACGATTGGTTCGGAGGTGGCGTTGGAGAACCGCAAGGTTGACCAATAGAGGACCCCTGCTCTCAGTCTCAAGATACATGTGTTCTCATTGGCTCGCAAGCGAGGGTGGGGAACGACGTGGTGGAGGGCGAGGGCGAGGGCGAGGGCGAGAAGGACCTTGAAAAGTCTTGGCGTGCTCTCGGCTTGGAGTGGCATAGCCTCTTCGACCTCTACCACCATACTAAGGTTAGATATCTCCATCGGTCCTCACATGCATAGCGCAACTCTACTTGTCCATCGATTTGAAAGGAAAAGCTCACTTTGAGCGCTTATTTATCACGATCTCAGCCAGCTTCACTCACAATGGAATTCAGCAACGGAAGTACCCAGACAGCTCAAACGAGTCTGAGGGCTGTTCGGACCGAAGCAGCTCGATTTTCGTTTCTACAGGCTCGAGAGCATTCGGATGCCAGCCAAGGTGACGGTATTTTACATGTAAGCAGTTATTGTAGCCTGGTCCTTACAGGCGCTTATGGTCTAGCGCCTTGATGCCGGGGAGTACGACTTCACTTTCCCTGAGACACCCGGTTTTGATCCAGTTGGCAATGCGTCGAAGTCTTCCCAGCTTCTCGACTGGCAGGACTAGATCTTGCGGACTTGGTACGCATACCATCGGCGCGCTCCGACCGACACCGAGATTCTCCTCTTTCGCGGCATCATGCAGATCTCCGAAGACTGCATCAAAGAACGGCTCTTCCAACTGTGGAGGGCTGGCCACGCATGGTCACATGCGACTGCAGGGGCCAAGCAGGTTCTTCCAAACCGAATGGCAAACTTCAATGCCCTGGAAAAGCATCGGAAGTTCGCAAATCAGACGCACGAAGTTTCGCTGCTCAGACTTGGACCAATGAACACGCCCACACGAGTCTTGCCGACGACCAATCTGACCAAAAGTCCTCTGCATTCTGTCATGTCAACCAGTCTACCGCCTTTCGTACTGTTTCCTTAGCCTTGACTTGGCCGATGGCCGTGATGTAGGCCTTGAGGAGAAGCCTTGCACAGCAAGTCACTCGTTTTTGGACAATGCCCTTAACCGCCATACCATCCAGCAATCATTCCCGGACGCCACTGGCATCGATGCTTCGTCCTCACTGCAGCCCCTTCGTAAACTCATCTCGAGAGTCAGTCGCAACAAGATTGCAAAAGGCTGTGGTGCAATTCGAAATTATGAACGCCAGATAGGTCGATACCCGTGTAGTTTTTGCGGTCGTCTTTTCAAAACAGTAGCCGATCTGTTCCGACATGAAGAAATTGTGTTTCCCGAGCAATTCTGGTTCTGCTTCGAGTATGGCGATCCGGAGCATCCATATTGGAACCACTTGTTCACTACGAAGGATAAATATCGCGATCACATCACAAAAGTACATGCAGGACACGGTAACACGAGTCAGAACAAGGTGTATGGCATTGTTCCGCCGTTTCCAATTCGATGCGATTTATGTTTACACCACAGACACCGGAATTGGAAAGATCGCTGTAAACGCATCGTTCAGCACTGCAAAAACGGCGACTTCCGGCGGACATCTCGCGGACCCTGGACCAGGGTACCCAGCATCTCGTGAATTTCGATCAAGGGGATGATGATGATGACGACGATCCTGATGATGACGATGACGACGACCAGTCGAATGATGGTGGCCCACAGGCATCTTCGGGCGATGATTCGTCTGCTGACCGCTCTGAGGATAGGACCGACAAGAGCGATGACAATGGCCCAGAATACGACGATGATCCATTCAATAGCATCGATCTGGAACAGTGGTTATCATCTGAAGCTTGGAGACTCCCATTGACAGCGACTATCAAACCGCTCTCAAACACCGTGAAGAGTGAGTGCGTTCACCAAGATGTTCGATCAATTCGCTGGTTAGGATCGAACGACACAATACACAATACAGCTTCAGTATTCAGTGTGGCTCTGTCAGCACCCATGGACAATCCCGAGTCATGCAGAAGCCAGCTTTATACTATCCACCACTACCACAGCCACCAGCACGACTTGTATGAGCAAACGGTGCAAGCCTATACTCTCTTGCAAGGTCATGAGTTTAAGAGGACCGGTATGGTTCGCTGCTACGGCACATTTGAATACGTTGACGAGTCTGGGCGATCGCATTACAATATAGTCCTGCAGCATGGTGAGCGCAACCTTTGGGACTATTGGAAAGTGGAGGAAAGACCAAGAACGAAAGACGGGATTGTCAAATTCTGGACATCGCTTCGCGCCGTCGCGGATGGCGTGCTTGCTCTTCACAAGATCCAAATCCTCGATGATGGTAAAGTGCTTGGTAATCATGCCGGTATAGGATCGGAAAACATCTTGTTGGTGGACGGTGTCTTCACACTTGATCTCTGTGGTTCCTTGAAGCTCGCGGACTCCCTCGGCATCGATCATGACCCCAAGTGTCACGGCCCAAAACGCTTTAGCTCACAAACTTACGGTACGTGATTAGATGGACCTGAATCGTATAGCACCGCTAATATTCCCACCAGCGGCACCGGAATTGTGCGATTATAGATGTAGGCCATCTGGTGGAACAACACAAGCAAGTGATATATGGTCACTAAATTGTGTGTTCCTGGAAGTAGCAACGTGGGTGAGGAATGGTATGAGTGAACTCCGCCAATTCAACAAACACAGGCGTCAGCACTTACCGCTTGACTCAAATGTTCCTTGGAGACCACCTTTTCACAACGACGGGATCACATCGGAGGCTGTTCGGCACTGGATTTTGCGCCTCCACTTCCGCGGATATGGCGATAATCAGATCACGCCAAATATGCTGAGGCTGGTCAAACAGTGCTTGCTGCTAACAGATCCTCAAAAAGGGCTGCCTTGCAAGCTTTTGCGGACTTCACTGGACATTGTCATCTCGATTTCTGACATGCAAAGAACGAGCCCAGATACTGAAAAGTTTGGCCTGCAAAGTACGCAGGAAGTAAACATACCGATTCACTGGCAATGTCCCGGATGCAAGCACTATCATCGCGAGATCAGGGCGCAGCTCACATTAAGTGAGCCAAGAACAAGAAGGGTGGGGCGGTGCGATATGTGTCTCGAGCCATGGGTGATCTCTAACCAGGATATCAAGAAGCAAGAGCTGTCGACAGCGATCGAAGCCATGTCGAGATGGTACCGAGATGCCAACAGGGCCTATGCGTGGCTCGCAGATGAACGCTCAGTACGTGAACGCTCAATGGACGAGCTTCTAGCGGCCAAATGGTTCAGCCGAAGGTGGGTACTGCAAGAGCTAGTGATCACAGGAAGGCTAGGGTGGTGGCCTGACTGGGACGAACGTCGACTGGCTCAGAATGGCGCTCTATCAAGTTGTGAACGAGACGAGCTCTTGCTAGTTTCGTGGGAATTGGCCATGGTGCGCGGCAATGTCTTCTTAGCTCTTCCTTGTCCGGTATATCGTCGCTTCCACGAAACGACCTCTTGCGTGAGGAAGAACGACAGGCTCTGTTTCGGAAAGTGTGCAACGACTGGGTGTTCCGAATGGATATAACAAAGTCGAAGTTCTTTTCATCCGATGGGATGATTCCATCGGCGATTTTGCTGACCATTGTAAAGAGGTAAGCTAAAAGGCGATAAGGGTGTTGTCGTCAAATGCTAACCCTCTTGCTCTAGATCGACCAACTTCGTCGCATATTTGAATACTCTTTCGACATGAAATCCCCGATTGTTACGATGGATCGTAAATGCTTCTTCGAGGGGTTCACTGCAAGTTTTGGAAGTCATGGGAGAAAGGACGATCTTCAGCCTGGTCAATGGCGGTTAATTTTTGAAAACGTTCACCTAGAGTACATGCCGGATATCCTCATTCTCGTATACTGTGCTGGACACAGTATCCTTGCAGGGTATGGGAGTACATACTTCCCGCAATATCGCCGCTTGCGCCACGAGGTTTCACGCGTTAAGCACGGACGGGTAGAAAAGCGGCGAGGTTCGAGTCGCATACGGCGCAATCGAAAGTCAGACTCCTCCAAATTTGGAAGCTTGCGCGCACTACGTGCATGGTACCCTATCATGCTCCCCGAGGGGTGACCATGACACCGAAGGTGCCTCGCAGGAGTAGGATTGGAGCGAACGCGGTCGGGCGGTGAGGTCTAACTGCTATTGGTGATTTGGTTGTCTTAGCGAGGCGTTTTGGCGTTACGCATAGCCTGCAGGACGTCTTTGAGGGAACTTATATTCTTCCGCTAACTTACGTCTTAATTTCGAATGAATATCTATCTTGCACATGTTCCAAGCCAACTCCTCTCCGAACCACGTCTAGTCGCATTGCCGCAGTTTCAGGAGAAAGACGTTCTACGAGCGGAAGTTTATTTGGCCCCCATATACAATTCACCCGTATGTCTATACTCCCGATGTCTTGCCGTTTGTACATTCACTTCTCCACTATGTGCCAGGCTCAGGCGCGAGGCATCGAGAACATGCCATGTATAGATGCGCTAACGGTACTCGTGTGGCACACAGGAAAATATCGAGTACTTGCCATCGCACTGGCAATACTCAGGTCCGGGCTACACAGTCGGTGCAATCTCCGAGAACTTGTTCGGACTATCTTTGAGCGCATAGCCGTAGACTTGATCACGCAACTCCGGCGGCAGGGCGATGAGCAGAGCGTCGCCGAGCTCCCGACATCGTACCTTGCCGATCGGTACGAGCTGTTCTCTCGCGGCGAGATCCTGCTGGGCTTTTGTATCTCCAAGAAGTCGAGTTGCGCAGTGAAGCTTCGCTCTCTCCTTCGACAAGGCCTCGATCTGAGCAATCACCTCTGCCAATCTGGCGGCGTTTGCCTGTAGCTTCGCTTCGAGTGCTTCACTCTCTTTCATGTGCCTGGCAACATCATCAGCAGTCAAAAATGATCGCTTGAAGGAGACCACTTACACCATTGCCGCATTGAAATGCGCTTTCAATTGTTCTTCTGATGGTAGCTCGCTAACATCTGCTCTAGCGGCGTTGGAGCTCACTCTGGCTCGGAGATGGGGATATGTCATGCGTGGGTACAGCGCGATCGTAGTATACTGGCTTTGAACTGGGCAGTCTTGTGGACGTACCCCACTTTACTGTGCACACATGTGCTCGTTCTTTCACTTCCCACTGCCAGTTGCCCCACGGAACAATGTTATCCATCAAGTAGGTCATTTCAAGGGCACTGAGCAGATACCAGTGACCAGGAGGTTATGATTGGAAAATAAAGAAGTTCGATTGAGAGTGGTATGCGCAGGTAGATATGAAGAGAATCCCGAAACACCCACCCATATACACCTTTCATGTCACCCAAACTGTCATATCGACACTTCGGTCGTACTTTAAAACTTATGACGACCAAAACCAGCCACTCTTCTTTGGTTTCTCACTGACCTCCTCCTTTTTGTCACTTGTTGGCTGCCTTGCAGCATTGCGCATAGTCTCCCAAGGGTCATGCGGCGCCTGTTGCGACTCTTGTCCACGTTGAGTATGTACAGTCTCCGAGCTCTCCTCGCGACCATCTGCGAACCGCTTCTTGAGCACGACCTTGGTGGTCACAGAGCCATCAGGCGCGACCGTTCGCTCAGTCGTGGTCAGCGTCGACAGGATGGAGGCGTTGGCCTCTGGTACAGGTGCAGCTTCCGGTATCGGCTGAGGCGCAATCGTGGGAGCCAAGCTGAATGCCTCTGGCTTCTTCAGCAACTGCTCGTAGACTTCCAGTTCTGTCTCGGGTTCTGGAAAATTGCTTGCGCCAGAGCGCTCGCATGCCCGTGCATCAGAAGTATCGCTGAGGTCAATATGTCGCCCTTCCCTCTGCTGTTGCTCCAGCAAGTACTTCAGTATGTGTGTTTCATCGGCGCTTTCGTGATATTTCTTGTCAGGCGCTCGCTCGAAGTAGCCCTGCTTGGCTTTCGGTGTAGGCGGATCGTCATGCTGGTCTTCGTGATCATGGCTATACTCGTAGCTCGGCTCGTCGTGGGTCTCCTCGTCCACCCATGGCACGCGTTTGGGATAGCCTTCCGCTGCTGGCCGACGTCGTCGGCGCCATGGATAAGCAGTCGTCGCGGATTCCTTCTTCTGCTCACGGCTAAGATCAGCCCACGCCTCGCTCCAGTTGACGCCAGTTCTGCGCATGTCCTTGTCCGCCTCAAGCTCCTCGACCGAGTAGCCAACAGTGTCTGGATCTTGCTTCTGCCGCTTTGCATCGTGACCCAGAGCTTGCTTAAAATCTGCCCAGGCTTGTTCGCCTATCATGCCTCGAAACAACGGACTGGAGTCTAGACTTTGCATGCTCGCTCTCATAGCAGCATCAAACTCGTCTTCTTCCACTTCCGCGAACTTCACTGCCTCCGCGAAGAACTGCTCGTACGAGTCCCACTGCTGTTTGCGGACTCGCTCCTGGTCTTCTTTTGTATCCTGGCGCCACCATTCCTGATCCTGATGCGAAGACCGCGTGCCATCATCGTCGAAGGGTTTCGGAAACCCCCAACTCCAGTCCCAGCCCCATTCCTGGCCCTTCGTGTTTGCCACGCGCTGGATCAACTCCTTCTCATCTTCATTGGCTTGAATCCGAGGGATACGATCAACGATGTCTCTTCGGAGCTCTTCAGCTTGCCGGTCTAGCCTCAAAAGCTCTTCGCTCTTCTTCAAGACCTGCTGGATATCGCCAACACGGTACAGCTCCCGTCCTTCATGTCGCAATTGTGCGGCTTCGTCTTCTATATCCTTCAACTTGTCGCATTGCGTCTTATCAGCCTTCTGGAACAGGCATGCCTCCCTTGCTTGATGCACATTGTTGTAGTTTGCGATGGTGGCGGGTAGCGTGAACACCGTGTTCAGCAGCGATGATACTTGGGAGTCAGCAAAGCGACGGAAGGCTACGAATGGATTATCTTCGGGTCGTTCGCGATTTTGTCTCGAATTATCGTCGTTGTTGGCCATATTTTGTATTGTTGTAATGAATTATAGTTTCGATGATGCCTGCGGGGTTGGCGAGTGAATGTATGTCCGGTGATAGCTCCGTCGGCATCGGGGTTATCGATAGCGACGCGCCGACGCGTGCTTGACACGTGCTGGCCAACCATGTCCTCTCCAATTCCGCACCTCGAAACACCAAACATGTAGGCGCCAGCTTCCATGGCCACTCGACAGGATATTTCCAACTCGAATCGCACTGACCATCGAACTGCTGTGATGAAGGCGGTCCTTCAGTAGCGTAATAGAGGTCGTTTTGCTCCACGTGCTGAAACTAGAAGGTACCTGGATTAACTCAACGTCGCGCGTCGTCACTGTACGAGTTCCAGACACCATGCTGGTTGATGAGTTCCATCAACCATCAAGCTATGACGAACCAGATCACAAGCCGACGTAGAAAGCAATTGTCGTTATATCTAAGATATACTGTACACACAATGCCTGCATATAACGCATAGTCTTGGCTATCTGGACGGTTTTTTGGGCAAGCCTCAACTTCCTCGCTTCCATCATTGCCTTTCTCTCACCAACCTTGCAGCTTCTCCGATCTTGTACATCAATAAGCTATGATCCAGGATACTTTAGCAACACCTATAACACTTTCATTACTGGATCTACCACTTCCTGGTTCAACAGTCGGGCCTTTTGAGTCTGCCCAAAGCCAAGAGGCCAAGTTCCATGGCGCGGCAATACAAACACCTTGGAGTCTGGGAAACACCTCAGAACAGGTCAAACATACAAGTTGCTTGCAATGCGGTTTCATTCCCGGGAGATCAGCAGGGCGGTCAGCGAAACAAGTGAGACGGACCAGTGCGTGACCGCCTTCGACGACCAAAAAAAAAAGCAGTAGCCTCCACAGAACAGCGACTGATGCTGCGTCATCGCACGGCGAAGCATGAAAGGCCCGATATGAATCCCGTCTTGTGAGTCTTGTGCTGCCTGGGTATTGCTTGCTCAATACTGTACCTGCAACGGATCAGAGTTGCATATTGCCATATTTGGCTGCGGCCAACGCGGCGTAGTGCCCGCCCGTAAACGTCACACAGGTATGCCAGAAGGTATAAAACTAGTCCTGACAACGCCTTCAATCGTGAGACTCCACGACTACCTTCACTACACCCTCGAGCAGCAATACCCAAGCTCGCGACATCATCGAAGATCCAACTCCGTACCACCATCATGCGGCTTTCACTTGTCATTGCGACTCTGCTCGCCAGCATTGTCACTGCAATGCCAGATCCATTACCTCAAGGCTACACCGGGCCTTGCTCAAAAGATGACTGTGGCGTCGACGGCCTGCAATGCGGAAGTCTATGCGTCCCGTGGCCATCCACCGACCCAGCTCTGAGGAAGGGGTGTACTTGCAGCAATGGTTGAAAAGACCCGTTTTTGGCCCAGCCCCAAGCTCGTAGGTTTGCAAACCGCCTCAACGTATATTGCATGTGCTCATATTACTGGTAGGTAGGACCGGTTCACGAAGCAAATCTGATTTCGAAGTCTCCTCCAATCTGACGATATTACGACATCAAACTCAGCATCTTTGGTCAGTCCGTTCTATAGTCACCGCTTCCATATTTCATTCTGAGAGCAGAGCTAAATATCATTCACTCATCTTGCTCGCGTTCTCGACTGTTTCCTCTTGATACATCGCCCGAGACCATTGCTCGACGCTCTGTGCCTATTCTCGACACCAACGCCGTCGAACAAACCAGTCATTCACAAGGTTCCGTACGCCAGGCGCCAGCGCCCCGGAGATACTATGCCCATCTCGCCAGCCAAGCAGCCGGAATCGTGGAGTTGATAGAACATGCAAACCCCTCTGCGCGAGGGCTCCATTCCCTTCGTCACTTTTTCCGCAGATTGCTGTTCCGTTTGCTTCATGTATTCTCCTGCTCTCGTGGCGAGCGGTAGCCTACGCAGGCTAGGTTGCCGCTCGATAGACTTCACATGCATGTGACCATCAAGAATTACTTCGTCGGATGGGGAGTGCCTCGCGTCCCATGTGACGCAGATTCTTTTAGCCATGACTTGAGCGCTCGGATAAAGTGGCATATTGTTCCAATCCTCGTGGTTGAAAATCTCTTCGAGTCCATGACGCATGTGCAAATCGCTGACTGTGCTGCCAAATAGATGCCAGCGGTTGACGCATTCGATCATGGGTGCTAGATCGTGTATCAGGCGACGTGCGATAGTCTCCCAAGACGAGGCACTCAAGACTGTGGCGTCAGCACTCGAACTATTGACAATGTGGATCCTCACGGTGTCGAAGAACTGTGCGAATAGTGGGTGCAGTCCAACCAAGACTTTGCGTTTCCATTTCGTGGTGTACTCGGGCCCAGGACCGAAGTCGTCAGATGCAGCCGGAGATAGAAACACGGTGACGTGCGTTGAATTGATCGGGTCGGCTTTTATGTCTAACGCCACGCCATTGGACACCTTGAGTTCTGCGATGAACATGCGAAGCCGTTCAACAGCTAGCTCTTCAATCTCGTACCTAGCTTGCCGGCAGCTTAGCACGAAGCCTAGACAAGAGTACTTCGGCGCCAGAGGCGGAAGATGAACATCAAACAAGTTTGCATAGATTATGAGGCGGAGTTCATATGGGAGTCGAATGAAGAGAAAAATGGTCTGGCGAAATGTCTGTGCAGACCGCGGGAAGGCTCCGCTGACTACGAGCAAGGCCGGATTGAAGATACGCGTTGTCAATGACGAGGAAGAGCCCCATTGTAGGTTGTCTGGCGTGTATCTGCCATTGCATGGCACAAATTATGTTCGCTATGGTATGGAGGAACAAAAGGTCATGGTTGTCAAATGAACAATAACGTTGGCGCCGAACTAAAATGGTTGCTGCGCCACAACTAGGCAGCCGACACAATCGCGCTTGCAAACAAGAGAGGCCTCATCATGGTAGCCGTGTTCTGCGAGGTACGCGATGGATGGACTATTCCATGTGATGCTGTGGTAGCGTGTCCGCGAGCATGAAATTTCTTCAGGTGTCCCACAACCTCCTTTGAATATCTTTCTCCTCAGCTTCATAGTCTTCTTGTTCGATGCCTCTCAAGCCTCTCTCAATTCCCTCACCCAATCCCTGGCTCGAGACATACTGCTTGATGGTCGTAGCTCCATTCAGAAGTCCATTGAAGTGCCAATTTTCTATGGCTGGCCACCGAAGCCTACTATAGATGCACATTTCACCGACGAGGCGCTGGGAGTCGCGCATGTGGCAAAACAGAATTCCTTTATAGTCTGCCAACCGGAGGTCAGATAGATCTTCGTCGTGTCTTTTCCTGGTGAGAAGTGATTGGAATGCCCGCCTTATGCTAGCATGAGGCCCAAGCGAGTCAGATATCAGTCGTGCATCATCAGTGACCTCTTTCGAGTGCAACTTCCCGTTGAGAGTGACAGGCCGATTGAGGCTAGCCGAATCGCGGAGATCCCAGGACAACGAAATGCGACGTGCTTTTACATGCGCTGTTGGATAGTCCTGAACTTGTTTACCGTGTTCGTATACGAAAATCTGATCGAGGGACAGCGGACCAGTCGGGCCGGCATAATACCAGCCGTAATTAACATGTTCTATCATGTATGCGACGTCCCTCAAGAGGCTGTGCATGGTGACCTCGAGACGCCCGCGATCGGACTGGCTTTCATGCTCGGGCCAGAGTTTTGTGTCCTGACCACCCGCAATGTGCATTCGAACCTTGTCAAAATGCTGCGCAAGCAATGGGTGCAAGCAGGCCAAGACATCTCTTTTCCACATCACTCTGATGCCGTCACCATCCCATCCGCTTCCACTAAACGCGTTGAAAGGCATGTGAATCGTTGCACTTCTCATTTCTCCAAGATTGCTGCTCAGTCTTATCTCAACACCTGTAGAACGCTTGAAGTCGTCGGTATATCGTGTGATTTCCGGTGCCGCTATTTCTTGGAGCTCTTGCATCGCCTGTCGACATGAGAGCATGAAGCCTCCGTATTCGAAATCTGGTGAAAGAGGTGGCACTTTTTGAGGTTCTAGGTATGAGAAGATGATTGCACGGATGTCGTAAGGAAGGTCGAAGAGCGATTTCGCGCGGGAAACCATGATTGTGATGGAATCGCCTGATGGATGCAATGAGTGCAGCGTGGAGTGTTTGGAGATGGTGGGTTCGATATCTTAAGGAAAAAATATCGTTGATGTTTATGTATGTGTCTTTGAGGCTGTGTTTGCTAACTACATAGCCACACCGGTGAGCATTTAGGTCAAGCGAGCTGAGTAAATTGATGTGGGGTCTCGCACGCCATGTCCCCACTACTATGCCCCTTCGCGATGGGCGTGCCTCTGTTTGCTGCGTTCCGGTCCTGGTGCGTGTCGTGCCATTCGCGAACCTTTCCCGAAGACCGGCCTGCGGCGACCGTCCATGGCACTAGCGCATCATTAGCTCTCCCCGCATTGAGTCAACGAACAACGGTACATCTAGCTTCCGTAGATGCAAAATGAAGTCAATTACTATTATGCTACTCACAAGGCCAAATTTGTTCTCAAGGCTTCAGAGTCTACACTTCACGATCACAATTCATCCTACACCACATTGACGTCATTTATCTTTCGTCTTTCTTACTGCATCTTAATTCACCAACATGCCACCACGTACATCCATGGCCAAGAACCTCTCCGGGAAAACCGTCCTCATAACAGGAGCATCATCAGGTATAGGTCGCAGTACAGCTTTCGAGTTCGCTCGCACATCGCCCGAGAACCTAAAGTTGATCCTCACCGCCCGAAGAGTCGACCGCCTGTACCAAATCTCAAATGAGATCCGAGAAGAAGTCGGTGATGGGGTCAGAGTCTATGCGAAACAGGTCGACGTGAGCAAACCACAGGAGGTTGATGCGCTTGTGCCGTCATTACCAGAGGAGTTCCGAGACGTCGATATATTGGTAAACAACGCGTACATACGATACCCCAATCGGACAACTTCAGCAAATACTGACCAAGTCCAGAGGTTTCATGTCCGGAGTCGAGCGACCGCCCGACATCCCTCATGATGTTGTTCGCAATGTGTACGCGACAAATGTCGTAAGTGTGATCAACATGACGCAAGCAATTCTACCTATCTTCAAGAAACGTCCGGACGGCGGGAAAGGCGACATCATTTTCCTTGGATCAATCGCTGGGCGTGAGCCGTATGTTGGCGGAACAGTAAGTCGCTTCTACTTGTGACTCGGAATGATCAAAACGACTGAACAGTGCAGATATACTGCTCAAGCAAGGCCGCGGTTCGAGCCTTTTGTGACGCGCTCAGAAAGGAGCTCATCAATACAAGGATTCGTGTGATGACTGTTGATCCTGGACAAGTTTTGACAGTAAGTCCTAGCATGACGCGCCCCTCTCAACCAACTCACTCTTCACTTAGGAGTTCAACGACATACGTTATCGATTCGACAAAGAAGCCGCAGACAAGGTCTACGCCGGGTGCGACCCACTAACACCAGACGATGTCGCAGAAGTCATCGTATTTGCTGCTGGTCGCAGAGAGAATGTTGTTGTTGCTGATACACTTGTGTACCCCAGCCATCAAGCTTCTCCGACTGATGTTTATCGGAGATTGTAGAGTGACGGAAGATATCGAAATGTCAGCGTGTACCACATCGACACACAAACCAAGAATTCAAACCCATAAACGCCAAACCCTGTCAACCTTCAATGTCGCGAAAGAGAACTTTCATACCCCTGGTACCCATCGATTCAAGCCAGCTCATCACGCCGCATTCTTCTCTTCACCCACAGCCAACTTGACCTGCAACAGGCACGCCTCGCTCGAGGCCTCTTTGCGACATCGCTCGCACTTCTCGCTGTAGAAGCATGGTTCACGGACTTGACGGCCAGAAGAGGGAACACAAGATCTGCCATCTTCGGTGCTCATGGTTTCGTTGACGAACTGGCATTCGGCGTTAGCGCAGCGCCAGATGTAGACTTTGAGGAGCGGCCTGAATGGCTTGGAAGGCCGAAGAGAGTTGGTGATTGGGTTGGCTTGCATTTTGATGGTAGTGATGGTCTTGATGTGTTCGTGCGTGATGTTATTCAGATCGGGATCGTGTTCGAGTGCTGTCAGTGGTGCTCGTTTGTGGTTGAATGAAGAGTTGAGAGTGGATAGAGGAGAGTGTGTGATCAGACTTGAAATAAGGAGAAATCAGGCTAGTATCAGGCAGAGGTGGTATTGTGTGAAAGGTCAACAGAGGCAAATCCGACAGTGGCGGTAAGATGTCGGGTAACAATAGAGCTGGTACAGGCACATGAATGCTTTTCAAGGCAACAGTTGAATCATCATGTAGGCAACCATTTGCATCAACTCGATCTTGGGACTTCATTCTGGTTTATTGTAGGAAGTGAAAGGCACGATGCGGAGGAGAAAATGCTACTATGGTCTGAGGACAATGCTCGAGACGATACGAGTCCAAATCCGAGTATGCCGAGAGAGGGAATGAGTGAGCTGTGACTTGCTTGATAATAAGCGGATTTGAGGTTCAGGCTGTCGGATGTGATGTGGAAGGTTGCGATGAAGAGTTCCTGACTAGCGCCCGGCCCAAGCTTCAACTTCCTCGGTTGACGCGCGAGCTCCCCGCAATCGTCATCTCATGATAGCAATGTGAACGCAAACAAAACACAACGTAATCACCTCAAACCACGGCCCCAGCGCCATCATACCTCCCTCGCGCTGAAAATCACGTGCAATAGCCCAAGATGCTTCTTCTCGGCCTCACAGGCTCGATCGCGACCGGCAAATCGACCGTCTCATCCCTCCTCTCAAAGCCACCCTACTCACTGCCTATAATCGATGCCGACCTGATAGCCCGACAAGTCGTCGAGCCAGGAACAGCAGGGTATAATGCAATAGTGAAGTACTTTTCGCCGACCACACCAGACTTGCTTCTGCCCGATGCGACACCCAAAGGACGACCGCTCAACCGTCCAGCGCTGGGACGGCGAGTGTTTGGCTCTGGCGAGGAGAAGGAGCGCGACAGGAAGATGCTGAACAGCATTGTGCACCCGGCAGTAGGCAAAGAGATATACAGGCAAATGGTGTTTGCATACCTGCGTGGGCACTGGGCTGTTGTTCTTGATCTACCTCTGCTGTTTGAGAGTGGGTGGGAACGATACTGTGGCACGATCCTTGTTGTCGGTGTTTCAGATCCGTCGATACAGATACAACGGCTGCGGAACCGCGATGCACATCTCACCGAAGAAGACGCGCGGAATCGCGTCATGAGCCAGGGCGATGTACGGGAGAAGGCAGAGCGCTGTTTGCGGAGAGGAGGTGGACGAGGTGTAGTTGTTTGGAATGATAATGACAGACCACATCTGGAGAAGGAGATTCAAAAGGTCATGCAAGATATCCAGAGTAGAAGCCCAAGATGGTGGACGCTCGCATGCTGGGTCATCCCCCCGCTTGCTGCGGCTGCAGGGCTGTGGAGTTGGTACCGCATGCGCAAAGTGCAATTGCAGTGGGAAGAGGAGAAGAAACGATCGAAAGCAAAGCTGTGAAGCGTAATGTTTGCTATGTCTCGAGGCAGCGGGAGGGTTCGTGCTGGTGTTTGTGGGCGCATAGATATCCTAGCAATTGGCAGCACGGGTACTGTGTAACGGCAAATGTCTTTTCACCTTGGTTGGGAGCGTATCTCATATATCGTGGCTATCTTCTTCTCCTTTCATGATGGCATTAAGGTTTCTCGCCCTCACTTTCACTTCTAGGCTGCTCTGATGCCGTCATTCTCCGCCTCAACCTCTTAATTCCCCCCTCACCATTTTCACTCCCGCAAAATTACCAAACGACATGATCCTCTTTATCCGTTCAGTCCATACCACAACATCTACTCGACCAAACCTTACCGCAGTTGCAACTGCGCCATGAGCTCAATAACCTCACCGTCCTTCGTCGACGATGGTGGCTCCTTCCAAAAGCGCATACCCCGCGGCCTTCACCCTGCCCATATCGCGAAGTGGATCGACAGCTCGAACTCGGACACTACATCAGCATATACAGGCAGCTACATCGACGACGGCGCAGACATGTTGTATGCTTCCGGGGGCGCACCTGGATTTGGGAAGATCGACCCGAAGTTCTACAAGCAGCGAAAGAGGAAGGAAGGGAAAGATGGAGTGTGGAATGAAGATATACAAAAGGCGGTGGCTGGGGATATCCAGAGGAGTTTGGACAAGATGCGCGGCGTGAGGAATGTGGAGATCAAGAGCGTTGGTGCGGAGAAGAAGTCTCAGGAGGCTAAAGATAGGGAAAAGGACACTGTGATGGTTCCACTGCCACCGAAATGGGGAACATTCGTGATCAAAGCAGATGACGGACGTGTCATTGTCGTTGATGAAGATGGCGAGTTTGACTCTGGACCTCGAAAGCTTGCGCCAGAGCAGCAGTCGGTGAAGTGGATCAAGGCACCTACGATGATCGATACGCCGTCTGTACCCCCGCCGTCACTGAAGCATTCAGCTTCGCGAGACAAGGAAAGAAGAACGAAGGAGAGGAAGAAACACAAAGAGATCTCATTGCCAACAAAGACACTCACACCTATTCCAGAGTCAGAATACGAAGATGGCTACGTGCCTTCAGCTGGCGAAGACCTTTTCTCGCCCACTGGTTTCTTCATGACTGGTGGCGCCGATGGCTGGCCTTCTCGACCTGCAACCTCCACAACGTCACCAGTCAAATCAGCCAGAAGCAGTCAGCGATCAGCGACCTCAACACCGTTGAAGCCTGCCTCGCCTATACGCTCACCACCGGGAAGCTGGCCGTCCCCACCGCAGTCGCCCACGAAATCGGTTACTCAGTCTTCTACAAAGAGTGAGTTGTGGGGGAAGCAATCGCATCGGTCGAGCTCAAGCAAACATTCGCGCCGGTCAGGGAAGAAGGACTTCGATAACGTGTCTAACAAGACGTACTCAACGTACCGGCCTGTGACCGTTGAGGACGCACCTGATACCTCGTCAGAGAATGCGCCCATTGTCAAACAGGTTTCGTGGGCTGGAAGTCAGAAAGGAAGCGTGAGCGGATGGGGCGGTAGCAACGACGGCTTGGGAGACTGCCATAAGAGCAGCGTCAAGAGCAGCAAGTACGGCAGTGACGCTATAGAAGACGAAGCTTGGACTGCCAGCGAGGCTGCCAGCGAGATCCACATGGGCGCGAGTGTGCAGAACTGGGTTGGTGATCGCGTCAAGACCATAAGTGAAACTAGCACGCACAAGTCTCGAGCTCGCAGTCACCGAAGCCGCAGACACAAGACTCGCAGCCAGTCGAGGTCTCATGCACCTAGCGAACACAGCTGGGCGGATGGCGACAAGGACAGTGAAGCGACTTGGGACGGCTACGAGAAGCCTAAGACATTGAGCGAAGTCAGCGTTGCTGGTACGGGAAGTGAGCGAAGTTGGCCAGATAGTCAGGCATCTGAGCAACGCCATGGATCACGAGTATCCAGTCATCGCAGTCGCCGAAGCAAAAAAAGCAACAAGCCTGCCAGCCAGAGTCGGTGGGGAGGGGGCAGCGAACAGAGCTGGGCTGGAAGTCAGAGAGCGAATGTGGATGGATGGCCCAGCGATCAGACGGAAAGCGAAGATGGTCAAGCGACATACGCGAATGGGTATGACGAGGATAACGCAACATATCTGAACGAGAATTGGGGCGGTGTGAAGGTTCGAGTAGGGAGTAGGCGCGAGAGCGTTGCTGGATGGGCTTGATCGTTCCTTCCTCATACCTTTGGCAGGCGCTTCCTTGTGTCGAGCTCTGAAGCAATTGGCATACGAGTGACATAAGAAATTCTACGACCAAATCAGTTCAATGCCTACCTTCATGTCAGCCAACGAAAACCCAGCCCTTCGGTGCATGTCCGCAAACTCGCGTGCATACTGCCTCGACACGGAAGGCGCCTGCACGCATCACCGCGTCGAAACCCACGGCAAACCACATGTGCTACTCGACCAACAGATCCATTGCCCAACCTCTCCCCATTATCCACAATGACCTCAACATGATACCCACTACTGCAGTCAAGTGCAGCTGAGCCTCAGGCCGTGCTCACAAGCTGCCTCACCACGCTGCAAGACCCAGGATTCGCGCTGCAAACTCGCGTTCACGTCCGCTCAGCTTTCGCACCTCGATCGCGTTCGGTGGCGCGGATCACCTTGCAGCACGGCTCTTCCGCATCCAATGAATCGCTCCGCATTGATTGGCCTATGGTGCAGAAACAGGATTGTGCGGCAATCATCCCTGGCGGGTGGGAAAGGCGGACGCGAAGACGGCCCCTAAGTACGCGATGGACACGCTAGACGCAACGGGAACGCGTAGAGTGGACCTAATACCTTCGAGGGCGCCCGCTGAGCTCCGTTTCTCCCTTCTGTTCCTCAGGCTTTTGGTTGTGTGGAAGACTTCGACGATTGATTGCGAGAGACGGTTGTTTTGATCTGGTATTGAGACAGAGTTTGTTGTTGTTGATCTTTGTAATTGCAGCGTTGCTGGGCGCCAGCTGAGACACGTTCGAACGACTCCCCGCTTTCGCGTATCAGCGACTTCACGACACCACAACCACGACTTCAACATCTTTACGGATTTATACTCCGCGTTGGACATCAGAGTCAAGTCTCGATTGAAGAGCTCTTTGATCTATTTCTACACAATTCTTCAATTCGAACACTCGCTACCATGTCTACAATTACGCGCCAGCCCTTCGGCGAGCTCAGTGACTCGCGTCTGCAAGTCCTGCAGAGCGCGAAAAACCGGCAAAACGGTAAGACACATGAAGGTCGGGCAAAATCTCGAAGCTAAACGCGATTCTCAGCCATCCTACCCAATTTCACCTCACCCATGAAGCCCATCACCACCCCCTCCACCGGAAAACGCCAACGCGCTCCCGAGATCTTCGAAGACGCCCCGGACTCGGAGAACATGGACCCATCCATCTTCTGCTCGCCGACCAAGAAATCCAAAACCAGCTCTACCCTCGACTTCGACTTCGTCAAGCCATCCAAATTCAGTCTCATCTCGTCGCCTGTCAAAAGTGTCTCCCTGAACGCTACGCCTTCGGTCCTGTCTACGCGCAAAATCCTCATGCCCTCTAGCACCGCAAAGTCGACACCGATCAACAACTCCCGCGGCTCGCCCAAGAACAAACGCATCGCAGCAATCTCAAAGCACCGCCGACACTCCTCCTCGCCCTTCCGCCGTGTCGATCCCCCCTCCTTCACGCAGTCTAGCCCAGCACTTCCCTTCAGCATCGACGCTGCTCTCAGCGGCACTATCTCGGGCTACACGCCCAAGTCAACCGTCACCATTCCTACTCCTACGCCGGCTACTGCAGCCCCTGTAGCGAGCGCGCTGGAAGACTCGATGCCCAAGTCCTGGTTCTTCGAGATCCACGAAGACACGCCTGAGCAAGAAGCTGCGAATCTGATGGAACATAGCGCGTCTGTGCTTGATATTAGTTCTGACGACGACGCTGCGACGAAGCAGCGCAACGAAGAACTCGAGCGTGGAAAGGAAAACATACCACCACCGGACTTCCTTGCCGCTCAGCCTCGCGCAGCCATCTCGACCTCATCGTCGGATGTTATTGGACAGAGTGAGACTGACGTCCCAGCTAAGCGCCAAACTCGTCTCCGGAAATTCGTCCAAGACGCCATGGATGAGGATCGTCAACCACTTGGAGACCTCGCTCCGTCTGAGTTCTATGGCGAGGGATGTGATGCGAGCTCGTATGTCACTGTGGACGCCGGGATCGAGAAGCCGTCGGGGTTGTCGAAGGAGTTTGATTTTAGTTGTGAGAGTCCTGAGAGACCCGCTGTTGAAGAGGATGTTCGAAAAGTCGAGGAGGTCGTTGAGGCTAAGAAGGTCGATGACTTTGTCGTGCATGTGGATGAGGAGGTTGTTAGTGTCCATGTTGATGAGAACAGTGCGCCGGCGGTTGAGGCTGTTCCTGCCGTCGTGTCATGAGCGTTGCTTTCATGTTTCCTTGTTGATTTTATTTCCTGTCTCGATACGTCTGTCGCTGTCACTGTCTTGGGTATACTGGCGTCACAGGTGTTTGTCCTGAGTCGATGGCTCGGCGTTGGTGGCAGGCTTCACATCGATACCAAGTTTTGCTCTTGCTTTAGTGTTTTGAATACATCACTAAACATTCACACATCCCTTCTTCAAGTACGATTGCGTGAGTCAAAGTGCTCCTTATTTCATCTTAGCCTGAACGCACACATGATATGCTCACCTTCCAATCCGGAGCGACCGTGTTTCGGGCGTACAGCATATAATGCGGCTTCGCTCACAATGCTCTCACTACTAGCCCGCACGGCGCACGAGTACATCTGCACTGGATCGGGTTTTGAGAAGGAATATGCAATACATCAGAGCTACCAAAATCCGGGACGTGGATATCTACCGATTTCTACGCCTAACGCCTGCTCGCCCGATGCTTGTCCATGCCGGCCCATTCATGTTACTCTTTTCGCGAAGAATGTCAGCCAATTCCCTCGGCACATTGACTGGGGGAGGTGAACTGTACTAGAAAAGCCAAATTAGCACATGCCGAGCAAGACGGGAGAAGAGCTCAGTCTGAGACTTCTCCATGATTCACCGTCTTATTCAGAGGCTCGACAAGTTTGCGGGCCGGTCGGAAAATCTGGAGCTGGTTGTCTTCGGCGGCGCCCATCATGACCCACGGATCATTCTTGTTCCAGTCAAAGTCGCAGATACGGTTTGTGAAGCCGCCGTGCATGAAGAGCCTGGAAATCTCGTTAGTATAAGGTCCTTTCAGATATGATATCGAAACATACAGCTCGGGAGGACCATCTTCCGCTTCTTCCTCCGTCTGCTCGTCGCCAATCTTGCTCAGATCCCAGAAGTTGATGCGGCGATCGTAGCTAGAACTGGCAAGAATAGAAGCGTCCTGAGGATGAAACTGTAGTCCAATGACATCTCCACGATGACTTTGTAAAGTGTGCAGCTTCTTCTCGAAGTTTCGTAGATCCCAGAGACCGATAGTCTTGTCCGCCGAGCCAGTAGCGAAGATGGACTCGAACTCGGGGTGGAATGCAATGCAGTTCACGGCATCGGCGTGCGCTTCCTTCCTATATAGCGCCTTCTGGTGAGTGGCCATCCGGGTGTCGATGACCTGCCATGTAAGATCGTCGGATGCGGTACCGATGAGCTGTTGGTGGATCGGGTGATATTGGACATCGTTCACGGTCGCGCTATGCACTGTGTATGATGCTGTCGGGCTGATGCTCTTGTTGCTCTTGGAATACCCACTCTTGATGTCCCATGTCTTGACTGTGGTGTCTTCGTTTCCTGTCACCAAATGACCTTCGTTAAGAGGGCTCCAGCTCAGTCCAAAGCCTTCCCGCTCATGTCCCACGAGTTCGGCCTCAAATTGTATCGCGTCACCCTTTGGCTGCAGGGGGTGCTTGGTCCGGTCGAAGATGAGGACCTTGCCGTCTACGCAGAGCGATGCAATCATGTCCGGGTTCTGTGGCTGGTAGCGCGCCTTGTTGACTTCGCCTGGGTGGTTGATCTTCTGGACGATCTTGAAGTCGAAGGGTCGTTTCGCATTGCCGTGGCCGCCAATTTCTCCCCGCTCCTCATTGAGCTCTGAGAGATCTGGTACGCGAAAGTCAGGAATCTCGCAGTGCGCGATCTGGAGATAGTTCTGTGCTTGGTTCGATGTGTGTGTGCCGAGTATGATGCGGTGCTGGCTCATGTTGGTGCCTTCAACTCTGTAGACCATCAGCGCCCATATTTTCGGCTCTTAGTTGTGAGCATACGGTTTCTTGTCAGGCAGCCATTGCGTGGTGAGGGTAGGCCACTCGAGTGCGCGGCCATAGAGCATGTCGTAGAGGAAGACGGAGTTCTTTTTCCATATTTTGTACTCCTCGTTGATGATCTTGTGCTCGATCTGTTCCTGGTCGTCCATCTCACGCGCGTCGAGAGCGTCTAGGGGGAAAATTAGCAGGCTACTCTCTGATACTATTCTCCGATACTGCGTGGCCTTGGAGAGGGTTCAAATGAAGCAGCGTGGGCAGTGTGTAGCAACATTCACCAGGCCGCTTCGCAGCGACGTGTTGGCCAGAGAGCACCCGGAGAGCTTGTTGCACACAGAAGGAATGCTAGTGCAGTGCTGTATGTATGATTAACTTACCACTCATAGTTTCGTCCATGTTGTGATGTTCTATGAAGAGTCTGAAGGAAGTCGAGTGTCTGCGATGCTCAAGTGGTCGCGAGGGAAAGCTCTCCGCACCGACGCGCCGCTCTACCAAAGTTCGCGTCAAGCTTAGCGACCAGGATCACCCGCTAGCGCAGGCCCACGCTTGGCGTTGCCTCGATATATCCATTGCGTCTGCGAACGTTGCTTGACTCTTTGAAGACCTCCGCGTCGAGAACCTCACCCTCAACTCCGCCCGCTTCCACAGCCTCTGCGCCTCGTGCGCCCCCTCCTTTCACTCGCTCCCATCCCTCTGTCCATGACTGGCGCAAACATAAACCGCCACACCGAGTCGGCATCATCTATCGTCAAGCTACCTATTGCTAGAGACCAGCAGCAGTCATGGGTGTTCCCAAATTCTTCCGATGGATGTCAGAGCGCTATCCAGGCATCTCGCAGCTCATTGCGGAAAATCGCATTCCCGAGTTCGACTGCCTCTATGTTCGTAGCATTGAGCCACACTGAGTACCAGGCTGACCATGAATCGCAGCTTGACATGAACGGCATTATTCACAACTGCACCCATAATGACTCCGATGGCGCCACGGCCCGCAAAGCAGAGGACAAGATGTTCATTGACATCTTCAACTATATCGAGCATTTGTTTGGGAAGATCAAGCCCAAGCAGCTCTTCTTTATGGCCATCGACGGTGTCGCCCCGCGCGCCAAGATGAATCAGCAGCGAGCGCGTCGCTTCCGGACAGCCCTTGACGCTGAGAAGGCCCGTGAAAAGGCCATTCGTGAAGGCGTCGAAATGCCCAAGGAGGAAGCCTTCGACAGCAACTGCATCACTCCCGGCACCGAGTTTATGGCGAAGCTCACGCAGCAACTGAAGTACTTCATCAACAAGAAGGTCTCCGAGGACCTGGACTGGCAGGGCGTGGAAGTCGTTCTGTCCGGTCACGAGGTCCCTGGAGAGGGTGAGCACAAGGTCATGGAGTATATCCGCCAGGCAAAGGCACAACCGGGCTACGACCCGAACCGCCGCCACTGTCTGTACGGCCTTGATGCAGATCTGATTATGTTGGGTCTGCTCAGCCATGATCCTCACTTCTGCTTGCTGCGTGAGGAGGTGACCTTTGGTCGCCAGAGCCAGACCAAGTCCAAGGAGCTGGAACACCAGAACTTCTATCTCATGCACCTTTGCATCGTTCGGGAATATCTAGAGTTGGAGTTCCAGGAACTAGAAGAGCCCGGTGCTCTCAGCTTCCCATTTGACATGGAGCGTGTTATTGACGATTTCATCCTCATGGCTTTCTTTGTTGGCAACGATTTCCTTCCCAATCTTCCGCATTTGCACATCAACGAGGGCGCTTTGGCTCTCATGTTCAGCGTATACAAGACCGTGTTGCCCAAGGCCAAGGGCTACATCAACGAAGAAGGCGTGATCAACATGGAGCGGTTGGCACTGTTGCTGGAGGAGCTGTCGCAAATAGAATTTCGACATTTCGAGTCCGAAAACGCCGATGCCGCGTGGTTTAAAGGCAAACGTCTGGAGAAGGAGGACGTGATGCAGAAGACCGCAAAACGAGGTACGATTGTCATGTCGACCAAGCAGAAAGAGATCTTTTCCAAGATCAAGAGCTGGGTAGGATACTACCTGGAGAAGAAGGAGCAGGTTCCGTTGGATCTGCCAGTGGAACTGAACGCAGAGGACCGCAAGTTCGTTCAAGAGCTGGCGGATCGGCTGCATCTGCCGTGGCAGACTGTTCAGAACGACGATGGTGACCGCAATCTGCAAATAGCCACCCCACCAAAACTGGTCGAAGACGTCGATGATGACGAGGAAGAAGACATGGACGATGAGTCCACGAAAGCGATCGTACGAGTTATTCAAAAGTACGAGAATGCGAAGATTGTTGACATCTCGCCCGAAGATGCGCAGAACGAGATGCAGAAGAAGTACGACGAGAAGTTTGAGGCCTGGAAGAACGACTACTACAAGAGCAAGTTCGAATGGGATCGCAGTAATGAGGAAGAGTTGCGCAAATTGACGGAGAACTATGTGCAGGGCCTGCAATGGGTTCTCTACTATTACTACCGCGGTGTAGCATCATGGCCGTGGTACTATGGTTTCCACTACTCGCCCATGATATCAGACGTCAAAAGAGGTCTGAAGGCGAACATCGATTTCAAACTTGGTCAACCTTTCAAACCCTTTCAACAGCTGATGGGTGTCTTGCCGGACCGCAGTAAGAAGATTGTACCGCAGGCGTACCATCCGCTCATGACCAGCCCGGACTCGCCCATCATCGACTTCTACCCACGAGACTTCACCCTTGACATGAATGGCAAGAAGCAAGACTGGGAGGCCGTGGTGAAGATCCCTTTCATCGAGGAAGACAGGCTACTGAATGCAATGGCAACGAAAGAGAACGACCTATCGGCGGACGAGAAGGCCCGAAACTCCTTCGGCGTCTCGCTGAAATTTACCTACTCTAAGGAGCTGGACTTCATCTTCCCTTCTTCGCTTCCGGGAGTGTTCCCAGATCTGCCGCACTGCAAGTGCATCGAGAACATATACGAGTTACCAACTATGGACGGGCTTGAATACTACATCGGTTTGATGGACGGGGTCAAGCTGGGAGCGTCGGCTTTGGCTGGCTTCCCGAGCTTGAAGGTATTGCCATTCCACGGGAAGCTTGATTTCGCAAGCGTAAACGTCTTCCAGCAGGACAGCCGCAACGAGAGCATGACGGTCACGCTCCTGGACACGGAGCCACGACAGCCCGTAAGCCATGCCAAGGAGAAGTTGGGCAAGCCAGTCCATATCGGCTATCCATTCCTTCATGAGGCTCGAGTTGTCAAGGTTGCAGACGAACTATTCGATTATGTGTTACCCGAGACTGGACCAAACGTCCCTGTCGCCATTCCTCATGGACCGAAGGAGATCTCAGACTGGAAAAAGACTGCGGACCGCATCGAGAAGAACTACAGCAAGCGGCTTGGTATAATGATTGGAGAAGTTGAGTCTCTTGTTTACGTAGAAATGCTCAAGGGTCTGAGGAAGACCGACGAAGGTGCAACCATCAAAGAGTATGGCGAGGTGCAAGGACAGCAAGTTGAATACGCAACTCAGACAATCGTCGACGACGTCATCAGCGCAGACCCTCGCTTCTTGGAGAAAGAAGCTTTGCCTATCGAGGAAGAGTTTCCCGAAGGCGCTCGAGCGTTCTATCTTGGCGACTACGCCTATGGTCGACCGCTGCAAATCGTCGGCCATGCGGACAACAAAGCTACTATCATGGTAGCCAAGCTGAAGAAGCAGGAGCCGGATTTTGGACGCGCCATCGTCAAGCGAGCCGAACAGACGACACCTTACCTGCCCTCTTACGTTGTCGCTAGACAGCTCAACATGCCACCTCTGGCATTGTCCAAGTTGACCTCGGCTTTTAACGTGACCTCCAGCGGCCTCAAGTTGAACCTAGGTCTAAATCTCAAATTTGAGGCAAAGAAACTGAAGGTCCTTGGCTATTCAAGGAAGTCGCCAAATGGCTGGGAATACAGCCAAAAAGCGATTGACCTTCTTGCTCAGTATATGATCAAGTTCCCCGATTTCGTAGCTGCCATCATCAACAATCCAACTGGCGATGGATGGCAAGACACCGACTTCTATGCACCAGAAGTCGCAAAGCAGAAGGTCAAGGAGATTGGCTCCTGGTTGAAGGAATTCCAGACCAAGAGTTTTGAGAAAGTTCCACTCGATGCCGAGCAACTCGACTCTGACACTGTCAAGTTGATTGAACAGGCAGCTGACGCAAACCTGCCCATCACCCAGGACGTGGAGGCCAAGAAGATCGGCAAGGTACCACGCAATGCTCTGCTGAAGCCGTCTGATGCCGAGCAACGTCTGCATGACCAGCAGTTCACCATTGGCGACCGCATTGTCTATGTTCAAGACTCTGGAAGAGTGCCCATCGGTTCAGCCGGTACAGTCATTGGTAAAACAAGGACTGCCCGTGTCTTGCTTTTGGATGTCGTCTTTGATGCGACCTTCATGAGCGGCACATCGCTCGGCGACCGATGCTCTCCCTTCCGAGGCTCCACTGTCCCAGCTACCGCAGTTTTGAACATGACGGACCGTCAGGTCGTATCTTACTCAACTGCAGCCGCGGCAAAGCGTCCACAACAAACCTCCCAGCCGTACGCTATGCCCCGCCTTGGTGTCCCTGGTGGGCCACAGCTTGTACCAGCAAACACACCACCGCCTCTGCGTGGCTCATACCGTGGCGCTTTCGGTGGCGCAAACGGCAACGGAGCCTCGCGCGGACGCGGTGGTGGTATGGCTCCTCGACAGAATGACGCGCCCCAGCAGTCCGAGCAGTCTCAACAGACCTTGCCCATCCATGGTGGACCACCTCGAGGTGGGCGTGGCGGCTTCGCTCCTCGGGGCCAAGCGGATGGATATCAGTTCCGATCGCAGAATCAGAATCCTAATGGCAATCACAGCATGCGTGGACGCGGTGGCGCCCAAGATTTCGTCCCTCGTGGTCGAGGAGGCTTCAAGGGCAACCGCGGGGGCTTCACTGTGATTGACAACAGTGATCCCACTGAAGGTGTGGTTCCAAACAATCCCAACTTCCGGCCGCAGAACTATTCGAACGTGCCGCCGCCAGCAAACCTGGATGCTCGGGGAGGTCGAGGCCGCGGCCGTGGACGAGGAGGCTTTCGAGGACGTGGTGGTCCGAGGGGAGCTGCAGCTGCGCCCGCCGACACACAATAGACGCGACATGGACTGGATTTGCGCGCTGAGTGTAACGGACGGGAGAAAATGATGGAACGAAGATAGCGAAGCTTACGTTGTCTTCATTGTTTCATTGATACCGGTAGATAGCCAGACTTCAGTCGGATCATCCATTCATGAGACTTAATCATCTCTCTTATGATGTGCTAGACCAAATCGAATGCTTGTGAGCGTTCAGTTAAGACATTAGACCCTGGTCACGCTAGATTTGACGTAGCGGGTCTCGTAGGGCTGAGCTCCGACCTCCGCGCCAGCTCCGCAACGTGTTAGGACCACCGAGTACCTAGCACTCCACCTCTACAAAGCTAATCTCAGTTCAACCACACAATTCTCAAGCTATTGCGCTCTTTCCACCTCTACCCTTCGGAGCGTCAGCTTTCTTCACCAATAATGCATTCCGCACTTGTGCGGCTGCAGAATGTCTTCGGCTTCTTCACAACAGTCGCCTTTACCGTCGCGGCCGTCATTGCGCTCAGCAGCTTCATAACACCTCAAAGCCCCAGCGCTAGCGTCCGGCTACGCAATGTCCAAGTTGTCAAGGGTCGCCCGCACTACTACAGCATGAAGAAGGAGGAATACGCACATGTTAAGTTCGACCTCGACACCGGTACACGCTTCCCTCTCTACTCACTACCGAACATGCACTAATACGAGTACCACAGATCTCACCACCCTCTTCAACTGGAACACCAAACAAGTCTTCCTCTACCTCAAAGCCATCTACCCCTCCACCCGCGCCTCCGAACCCCCATCCGAAGCCATCATCTGGGACGCCATCCTGGCCTCGTCCACCGCGCCCTGGCACCAAAACCACTACATCCACCCGGACCCAAAATCCAAATCAAAAGTCCTTCCCAAAAAATCCAAAAAAGCGCAAGCAGCCGCGAAAGCGAAAAAGGGTAATACAAAGACCGTTGAGGATTTGCTCTACCCGCGCGGCGAACTGCATCTCGATACCCAGCGCCCGAAATACCAAATCACAGATATCACGGGCAAGCTGCAGAACCGCACGGATGTAGTGCTCGAGCTGGGCTGGAATGTGCAGCCGTGGGTGGGCGCGCTGACGTGGACGAACTGGGAGAAGCTGGGCGCGTGGCAGGGCTTGAAGGGGGGCAAGAGTGAGACGTTTGAGTTTCCGACGATTGGAGCGAAGATGGTGGTTAGTAAGAAGGAGTTGGAGACGGAGAAGGGGGGTGAGGGGTATAGGTTGGAAGTTGGGGGGGAGGCGCCAAGACGGAAGAATGCGTGAGATGGGACTACCAGCGGTTGGTGCTTCAGTCAGGCGAGATCAGTGTTCCTTCTTCACACTACCTGGGCAACTTCTGGATGCGGCCATTGTCATCTTCACATGATGTGCTTCGAGCCTATACCAAGAAGATACATCATTGTATACCGCAGTTACCGTCGTGACACTAGCCATTCGGCTTGCTCGCCTACAGGATATGTCTCCCGAATTCCAGTGTGGGTCTATTTGCGACGATCTGTTTAATCATTTGCCAATGTACTTCCCGAGTGCGTGAAGGAGATAAAGTTGCAGCTTGCAGCCTGGGAAAATTTAGGCGTTGTGGGCTTACGCCTTTTAATCACTCTGAAAGATGGAACACAATTCCAAACATCACATGATTGAATTTAATCAACCGCTTTATCGTACAAGTATGCTAAGTGAATGGTCGTGGATTACAAGACTAGAATAAGTAAACATATTACATACACAACCGAACAAGTCACAAACACCGAAAACACAATCTCAGTATCGTACATCCCATCATTTCAGAGCAACATGAATGAAAGTATCCGCCCAATCCACCCCCAAGTCCTTGAAATTACTTAATCCAACCAACTACCCAGGTTCGTTGAGGAAATAGGCAGCCCAACGTTCGCACCATACTCGTTCCCGATGTTCCCCGGCGGCGCATAATTGCACACCGTGAACTTATTGAGCGTTGATGATGCACCATTGACGACCATACTGTTGCCGCAGTCCAGTGATACACATCCAATACTCGTCGTGCCCTTCCACAGCATTTGCGTCAAGTGTCCGACACTATGAAACACTGAGTCTGGAACGTCGGTGGCGCCGAAGTAAGGCACCATGTGTGGGAATTCCGACTTGTACCAAAACTCTGTAATCGCGGAGGTTACGTTGATGTAGTTTCCCGAGGTGGTGAAGATGTTTTGCCCCTCGCGCACGCCAGTCGGAATGTAGTGCGCGAAAGTGCATGTTTGGGCGGCGAGGCGGGCGTTGGCTTCACATGTTGTGTCCCAGACGAGCGGGCCGGCGCCGTGGTTTGCGCGGGCGGTGTTGTGGCGGTAAAGGACGGCGGCTTGGTAGTCTGGGCCGGAGGAGAAGGTTGCTTGTGTGGGTCCGGAGATGTGTGCTGGGCCTACGGCAGATGGGGTGGAAGGCTGGGGTGCAGGGGCCCGAGATGAGCTTGGTGCAACGACTGGCCTGGTGGCGGAAGAGGGTTGTTGAAGGGGATTTCCAACTACGACCGAGGAGTTTGGGACTGCGGCCGGTCTGCTGGGAGATACGACTGGCTGAACTGGCGTGGGCGAGCGAAGTGGACTCGGCGCGACAATTGGTCTGAACGAAGATGGCTGCGGTAGCGGCGAAGGTGAACGCAGCGGACTTGGAGAAACGACTCCCCTCGTAGTAGACACCTGCAGCGGAGGTGTAGGCAAATGCGCTGGACTAGAGGCAGCGACACCTCTAGTCGGGGAGATCACTGGCCGAGGTGTCGGCGTGAGTCTGCGGGACGAGCTTGTGATAGCTGCCACTGCTGGAGGAGCCGCCTGAGGTTGTCCCTGGGGTAGCGACACGCCAGACGGAAGTGGAACGTCTAGAAAATGGCTATGGATCCATGACCAGTATAACGACTCGTACCACAACAGGGTAGGCGCTTGGCGTGGTCCAAGTGCCGCATTCGCTTCCACGGCTGGCATGCCCACAGGTTCAGGCCTAGCAAGTACGCCAGCGGCCAGAGTCGAAGTTAGGCGCATGGAAGAACGCATCGTTGTGGTGGATTCTTAGAGATCTTGAAGTTAAAGTGGTAGTAGCACGGTGTGGGTTTGATTCCCAAGCACCGTTGATAGAAGTACTGCTTGACTGAAGAGATGATTGGAAGAGATGTTGATGAAGAATCTGAAGTCTGATGGAATGTCATCAATCTATATATCTTGTTGATATTGCCACCTTCGGAGGATTATGGTGAAGACGAGGAGGAGTGGTACGCCTGTAGTCCATGGACTTAACGACTAATGGAATGTAAAACAAAGGAATGTGTATATTGGCCGAGTATGATATGGTCAAAAGCGTCATCACTGCCTGGAGAATTGTGATATTGATAACGGAGATATGGGAGATCGACAGTTGTGTGGTGCTCGATCGTATTTTGAAGTTGGCGAGTGACGAAATTGCGCAGGGTGTAAAGAGAGGCTCGGGTAAAGCGAAGTGGAACGAACAACATCCGACATGACAGCGGCTACCATTGCCGCGAAGCATCGTGGAGATAGTATAGGCGGTGCGCTTTGTCTGGTTGTGTTGTTGCGTTCAGCTATCGATAACATGTTCTGGGTGGAGATGTCGTTGGCGGGCAACGGACAGAGCGAATCAGGAAAGGCACCATTGGCGCTAGGCCAGAAGCAGCCACTACCATGTGCATCATCACTGACGACACTTCATGAAACCGGAACTCTAGTCACCTCGAACGCTGCTGCCGCAATATCCTCGAGCGCGTCCATAGCAATAGGGGACTACATGTTGGACATTCTGAACTCTGTGTCAGAATTGTGTATGGGCCGCAATAACCTTCGAAGCCTACACGTATTCCACTTCGTAGACTTCGAGAATTACGGATTTGTGTAATACGCCTCCAGCTATCTCCCATGAACCTGCGGAGCAACTGAGACCAGCCGATTGTGCTTGCGTCAAGAGTCGCCTCTCGCTCTCTTTGCACTAGACCACCCGGCTGCCTGGTCAATCGGCCCTTGAGAACGTCAACCGATATCTTGAAGGCCGCAAACAGACTTAGTTACCCAAGTACACAAAGAGGCTAGCTCAATTCTTCTAGAATCGCCCATGTGACTTGACGTAAGGAACGCGTGCCCCTAGGGATGGACCACGCGACTGCCCCTCCCGAGACTTTGCGATCAGCAGTGAGACACCTAAGAACTTCCAGAACGAACTTATCTCCGTGTCGTTTCTGATTATGCCATACCTAGAAGAGCAGTATCTCCGATTTCTACACCATTCCAGTACATTCGTAACGAGTGACGTAGGTCGCGATTCGATCTTCTTCACCAGCCCGATCGAACATCTCGGGCTCTCGCACATCCGTGACGTGAACGTGAAGAACTTAGATACCCCGTGATGTTACCCACCGAGCCTACGCATCCCATCCATGAGTCGGACCGTGTACTTGGGTCTGCGGGTATATGGACACATGAAGCTCTCGATGCGAATGTCATGTGTGGGCCAGAAACTATCAGCACCACAGTTGCTGCCGCACTCAGCAACGATCTGTTCGGCGACATGCATCGTGAAGATTCCGAGAAGATCGAAATCTACACAGCTATCATTTTCCAGAACATGCAACTGCGAATCGCACTTTTGGTGCTCGATGTGCCAGAAAATGTGACGTGGACGTGCATCAACACAGCATATTCATGTTATATTTGCTGCCACCTGCAAATGCCTTGATCAAATAATTTGAGTTCAAGCCTACAGTCACCTTCAAAGGACAGAACGAAGAGCCTTGCTCATATTGGCATATCGTCGATAGGTACTTTCTTCACACGAGATTTTCCATGCATCGATGCGAGAGCATCGCAGTACAATATGTAGTACATTGCTTCTAAACGATCCCTACAATTGGAAGTCAACGGGTGCCTGTTTCTTTCTGTAGATCTACCCTTTCATTCTCTGAGCACTATTGTGTGATACGGCGCCGGTAAATTGGATAAATTGTTTTTCAAGATTGTGTTCCATTTTACTTAGGCCAATTTAACTTCCAGGTGATTTAAAGGATAAGAGGTGTAGGCCTACATTGCTCGATCGCAGGCTGTATGCTGTCCAGTAAAGTAAACCTGTCTCATTCAAGCACGAAGAAAATGAATTGACAGAAATCTCAAAGAAATCGTCCCATAGGTACGCCTCGGAGACTGAAATAGAGTCGTTTCCCGTGCCGAGCGAGGGGTTTATCCCTATGACGTGTCTCCATCAAATACCTTTGAGCCAGAATTGCCAGTCGTCGGCCACTGACGCTAGCCGCACCAATCACTCCATCAAAAGCACAACAAGCAGGTGATGCTTTCGGCCATATCATAGTGCTGGACAGCCCCAGCCGCCAGCGGACGATGTCGGTGATGCTACGCGCGAGCGCATCTCGCTGGGGCTTCGATAGCCCGACATTGACGATGGATCTGTAGGCCGTGCCTTACCTCCGCCACAGCCCCAGCCGTTAATGGCAGTGTTTGGCGAAGCCACACGTAAGTGCTCCTTGCGGGTATACGGAGCGACCTCACACATGCTCTCATCATCGCCCTGCACCTCCTCTTCCTCAATTTCCTCCTCCTCTTCTCCAACGTGCATGTCTTTAGCAAAGTCGAAGGCATCCTGTAGTTCAATCCGATCACCGAGACCCTTCTCTTGAACCCACTTCCACACTTTCTTCGCTGGACCTTCGAGGATGGACTTCTCTGGACCTGTGACGTTAGAACTGTCGACCGAGATGGAGATGATCTGATCGCCGTGTTCGACGATGGCCCAGTAGGTCACGGTGTACGGTTCGATGGCAGATGAAGGAGCTGAACGCTCGGATCCAGAGTAGGTGTTGGGACCATTGTTGGCACCCAAGTTTGGTGCATTGCGGCGGCTGAAGAAGTCGAAAGCTGGCTCAGAGTCGACACCCGAACCAAGCTCCTCCACATCTCCTTCGTTCTCCTTCGGATCTTCGCCCGGCTGACCCCGGCAATTGCCAAAGTGTACATGACAGTCATCTACGTGGCCCCAACCGCCACCATCTTGCTCAATGCTCCTAGACGCGTGACCCCAGCATTCGGTCCCGCCGGCGTCAAGATCGTGTCCACGAAGACCAACTAGACAACAGTGACACTGACCTGGATTGCAAGCGCCGCAACGGATGGAGCAGTGTTCATTACTTGCACGCTCGGTGTCGTTAGAACCACAGCCAGCATCGGCATCATTGCCCCAGGCATGGCTGTCTTGCTCTGTGAAGCTGTCTTCAGCACCCGAGGACTCATTAGGAAGAACTTCAAACGAAACGAATGCTAAGCTGGCAGGGTCGTCGTTCTCCTTCTCTGCAAGTACAGTCCTGCTCTGCTCAGCATTGCTCTTCTTGGTAATGTACTTATGAGTCTTGTTATCCTTGTCAGACTTTCGACCCCAACCCCTGGACTTGATCTGCGCAAATCGCTTTTCGCATTCTTCCAGGCTGACCCCCAGTATGCTTGAAGCATTGTACCAACAAATGCCAGACTCGAAGCTTCTCCAGTGGAGTAGACACTTATCTGCCTCTCCACTCCAAACAAAATCATGAACCCAGCAATTATGTATGTTTTGATGAGCAGTGATGCACTCAAAGGCGTTCACAAGTTGGACAGTTTCTTTAGGACTCCATGCGACGCGGTGCCTGAAGCGCTCCAGAAGAGTCTTGTGATCGACTGTACGGAAATGCTGAAGATTGAGCAGATCCATCGCGTCTCGGAACCAGGGTTTCGTGAACGCATTCTGAACGATAGTGCTGGTGCTTTCGCGATCAGTGAACGAGGAACGGTCGCCTTGCGCATCTTGCTTGATGTCGCTAGATAAATCACTCCAGTGGCTGCCCATGCGTTCCGGATCATTTGGCATTGTCGTCCGATGACTGACCACCGGCTTTCTCTTTGCGGTCTTCTGATTCTCGTCTTTGGTGGTGGTGGAGGAGATAGCGACGTTTGGACGATGTGCTGCCGCCTCGAAGAGTATATCGAGAGCTTTTTTGTTGCGTTCATACAACTCACCAGAAGTTCCAGAAATGTCACGGTGGGTGGCATGGGTGCAATGCTGGTTGCTCTGTTCTGGATGATTAGGCTGTATAACCCAGTCGTGGTGCCTCTTGACCCTTATAGGAGTGAGATCATCTTGCTCTGAGGATTCGGGGTGCTTCGTGTGCTGCTTGATGACGGCCGACTTGACTTCAGCGTGAGGTTCAGTCGCATAGCTACCCATAGCTGGCTTCGGTGTGGTAGAGCGCTCAGGCGAAATGACAGCACTGTCTGCAGTACGCGAACCGACATGATCGAGACACTCATCGCACTGGCACCATTCATCAGTGCCATGTGGCTGCTCTTCTTCGCCGTCGTTCGGGATACCCCAACCAACGGAAGAAGGCCCCTGTTCGACTTGCTCTTGCAGAAGGCTATCGTACCAGTCGGGCTTGCAGTGATCGCAGCCCCAATCACCACAAATACGGCAATGCTGGTCGGCCGCTACAGCCTCGTCTGCGCAATGGTTGAGGGTCTGGACAGGAGAATCGGGTGTCACTGGGCGGGCATAGCGGCGAGCACTAGCCACATGACGGTCTTGGCTGCGCATCTGCGCCTGTACTTCTTCAAGCGTGTTGAGCTTCGGAGACACACCTTGTACGATTCGATCGATGAAGTCTTGTGTATGCTCGCTGAGATCCTTGTCTGGGGATGCGTTTAGTGGAGAGAACTGCGTACTCGGATCGCTGATGGCGGCGATGTTGACTTGGTTCCTTGAACGTGCCATGGTTCTACCTAACAGTTTCCTCAACCTTTCGACATTGACCGCGCCTCTACTTGTTGTGTTCCCACGGGCGTCGTTGATGGGACTTTGGGAAACAATTTCGAGCGAGGTGGACCACTTCTTCAGGTCGATGCTGGTCTTGGGCTGCTGATTAGCAGCTTTGTCATCACCTTCAAGCCAATGAACAACCTCAACAGGTCCGTTCCTGTCGCTATAGGTAAATGGAGGCATGACGATATTGTTGTTCTGACTGGCCTGGCAACCCTTGACCCGAGTTCGCTGGTCCTGATTCTCTCTCACCTGCTCGACCTTCTTCACCGTACTGCGCTTCATTTTCACCAAATCTCGCGGCAGATCAACGACTCCAGCCACGAGTGAACCGTTGTGCATGACGTACGCGCCTGGAGCAGCCTCCTTGGTCCTTGAGTCGGTCACGAAGACATCTGCCTTGTCGAGGGTCTCCAGGAATTCCTCTTTGCCGCACATGGTCTTAGGAGGATTGGGGCGCATAGCTTCGGTGAGGTGTTTAAGAATGGCGGAAGACACTGCAGAGCCTAGAGGGTTGCCAACGACACGAACTTGAGCTAACGTAGAATTCCAGTCGGGGTCAGGGAAGATGAAATCGTTCAGCTTGGGCTCATTCGGCTGTTCTGGAGACGAGGTCGGGACCGAGGCGGGCGGGGTGTAACCAGGTTCTGACGAGTCGCTATCGGACTCGCAGTAGGCACCGGGAGGTCGAGACGGATCCATGTTTGCGGACTAGGTGAGGTCAATTGGGAGTTCTGGCTGAATTGATTGTAAACCTTCTCTTGGGAGCTTGGCGAAGATGGTAGAGCAAGAGCGAGCTTGGAGGCTGGCGGGGTCGAGCTTATATATGTGGTCCTGTTGCGCGCTAGCTTCATTGCAGGTGAGAGTGAGAGAACGACGTGTGATTGAGATTGAGCACAAACTTTCGGGCAAGAGAATGACGACATCGAAACGGATCGATCCAAGTAAAGGTCAGCTGTGCTCCGTTTGTTTCGCGCGGTGGTAGTCAAGGTGAAGATGGGCGTCCTTCGAGGCTTACTGTAGCTCTGGATCATTGTGAGGAGAACCGAGCAGATATTCTACACGGTTCAGAGCAATTTCCCACTTAGTGAGCGTTGTCGCCATCGAGCAATGGTCGTCTTTCCGCTCCACGAATCTCGCTGCCAGCGGCCCGTACACCTCTCCACCACGTTCTCCCCGTCTCCCTTGGACTCCCTTCGTCCATTTCTTCGACCTCAAACTCTTTCTGCTCGCCCCGTACCCTACGCCACCACTTCCCCCAACTCTCGCTCTTCCTAACCCAAACATCTTCATCCCTAACAACCTGCTCTTCATACACAAACCACCCACCTCTTCGTGCCCGCAACCCGAGCCCACACCATTTCGCACACTTGAAGGAAGCATAAAGAACCAGGACACCAAACAAAGTCGCGAAGATAGTCACTACAGAAGTTAAGAACGTAATCGTCGAAACCTGACACCCCAATCCAGCCGTACGCAACTCAAACCTCTCCGGCCCCTGCGCACAGATGAACTTATACCGCATGGAACTCAGCAATGGAAATGCGCGTGACAACGGATCGAGAGGCAGAGGCAAGCATGTCGAGGACTATCATTACGATGGTCAGATCGATGTTCACATAATGTAATGTGAGATGAAGGATACGTACGATAGGACACCAGCCGCAAAAGCCATCAGATCGATGACAATCGCCACAATCTGTATAGCCCCAGCATTTGAAGAGTCGGTCCCAGTCGTCTTTGGGGCTGTCTTTGTAGCGCTGGAGGAGGATATCGGTCACGTTTGTGGACGCGTCAGCATCGGCGCGCTGGATGGGCATGGATGGGCGATTTGAGGGCATATTGAGAAGTAATATGATTTCACAGTATCAACGCGAGAACAAGTGGGTGGACGGCTATGGTGCATAGGTGCCAGGAGCATGTGTCTGAAGTCGGACGAGATATGAGTGCGCGAGTGAGTCGTGAGGGGTTGGGATCGACTTCACGCTAGCACCAATCAGGCATTGTGGCTTTCAATTCACGGTTGTCGCGAGGCAAAGCAAATATTTAGTGAAAGTCTATGTTCATTTGAAATGAATCCAGCAAGTATATACAGAAGAAAGATTGTGATGTCTCATCATGGACGCCCGCGCACGCTTATGCCGGGATGCACTGACTGTAGTATGCGTTATTGTACACACACTTGTATTGTACAACACATGTCGTCGCGCCTGTCCAGCTGATGCCTCCGCATTGGCCATAAGCAGCTGCTGGTGCTGCGGTTGATGTAGCAGCAGCAGATGACTTGACAGGAGATGCGCTGGACGCCTTGGTTGACGATGCCTTAGCAGACGAGGCTGGCTTAACCGATGAAGAGGCTGGCTTGACTGATGAAGAGGCTGGCTTGACTGATGAAGAGGCTGGCTTGAC